>JAJPUD010003452.1:0-36108 GCA_023553655.1 Myrmecobius fasciatus
GATTCAATGCATTCTTTTTCCATTTTGCCAGTTTTATTTTTCAGTGAATTGTTGTCTTTTTCCAATTCACCAATTTTGTTTTTCAATTCACCATTTTTATTTTCCAGTGAATTGGTGATTTTTTCCAATTCACCAATTTTGTTTTTCAGTGAACTGTTTTCTTTTTCCAATTCACCAGTCCTATTTTCCAGTTTTTGATATTTCTGTTGCCCTGATCTCAATTTAATTCCCCATTCTTCTTCTAGCTCTCTTTTGAGATTCTTAATGCAATCATCCAGGTAAGCCTTCTGAAAGGGAGACCAACTTAAGTCTGCCTTTGTGGCTTCATCTGGGATTGTTTTCATAATGTCAGGATCTGGGGACTGTTCTATTTTTTCTCCGTAAAAGCTTTCTATGGTGAGAGCTCTCTTCTGCTTCTTGCTCATGATTTAAAGTTGGGATATTGGTCAAAAGCCGAGAAAACTGCAACAATTTATATTTGCCCTGGGGCAGTTTGCCGAGTTGACTTCCGGTCTGAGGCTGGTGGGGCTAGACCACGTTTTCAGTTTCTCTAGATCCACCCTTTACCAAAGGCAGATCTGTCAAAGCACCTGCCCGCAAGCAGAGCAAAGTGGCCCAGGCGTCTCCCAGGGGCTTCCTGGGTGCCCAAAATCCGCCCCTCTATCACAGCCCTGACTTCCGCCCCGGCTGGAGTCCGATCGCGACCAGCGGCCGATTTCCCCTGAGGCTAACCTTCTCCGGAGTTCTTTCACGGTAGATCTTTTATAGAAGTGCGTTGTAGTCCAAATGCTTGGCGAGGACCTCACTCGGAAACCAGTTTTAAAGTTTACTTTGTCTGGGTTGGGGGAATGTTGGAGGGAGTTCAGAGAGAAAGCTGTTCGCAGTTCGCCATCTTGGCTCCCTCATTTCTAAAATTTATAGAGAATTGTCTCATATATATAAGAATTCAAGCCACTCTTCAATAGATAAGTGGTCAAGGGATATGAACAGACAATTTTCAGATGATGAAATTAAAGCCATCTGTAGTCATATGAAAAGTTGCTCCAAATCACTATTGATCAGAGAAATGCAAATTAAGACAACCCTGAGGTACCACTACACACCTGTCAGATTGGCTAAAATGACAGGAAAAGATAATGATAAATGTTGGAGGGGATGTGGGAAAACTGGGACACTAATATATTGTTGGAACTGTGAACAGATCCAACCATTCTGGAGAGCAATTTGGAGCTATGCTCAAAAAGTTATCAAACTGTGCATACCCTTTGACCCAGCAGTGTTTCTACTGGGCCTATATCCCAAAGAGATCTCAGAAGAGGGAAAGGGACCCACATGTGCAAGAATGTTTGTGGCAGCCCTTTTTGTAGTGGCTAGAAACTGAAAACTGAAGGGATGCCCATCAATTGGAGAGTGGCTGAATAAATTATGGTATATGAATGTTATGGAATATTATTGCTCTGTAAGAAACGACCAGCAGGATGATTTCAGTGCGGCCTGGAGAGACTTGCATGAACTGATGCTGAGTGAAACAAGCAGAACCAGGCGATCATCATACACAGCAACAACAGTATTACATGATGATCAATTCTGAGGTCCATGGCTCTCTGCAACAAAGAAATGTCTCAAACCAGTTCCAGTTGTTCACTGAAGAAAACCATATACACCCAGAGAGAGGGATATGAAATATGGACCACAACATAACATATTCATGGTCTCTATTGATATTTGCTTGCATTGTGTTGCCTTTCTTTGATTTTCTTTTTTTTTTCTTGTAGATAGGATTTTTCTTGTATAACTTGTCAAGTAATTCAACATTATTAACATGTCATGGACTTCCTGCCATTTAGGGGAGGGGAGGGAACTGGGGGTAAAATTTGTAATGGAAAGCTTTGTACAGGTCAATGCTGGGGAACTAGCCATACGTATGTTATACAAATAAAAAGCTTTAATAAAAAAAAAAAGAGAAATGGGTGGGCATCTGTTTGGTTTCCACAGTTGTGAAGGTTAAGTTGGAGAAATGGGACTTGAATTGGAAGGCTGAAAACCACAGGACCTGAATTTTGTGACTGGAGGTGGTGGTCTGATATTTGAAAAGAATTCTGTTTTTTGCCCCTAGCTTTGCACTTTGAAGCCCCTCAATGCATCCAAATTCCTGCACCACACCTCCCCTTGTAACTCAGGATAGGGGAAAGGCAAGATTAAAAGTCTACCTCTTTCTTGAGCAGACATCTTTGGGATCTTTTGTTGTTGGGGAAAGTTCTCTCATGAGCTTTGAAACCCAGTCAAAATGAAATAGTGCCAGGGAGTGGGTGGGGACTCGATTTTAGGGTCTATATAAACTTTCTGAGAACTGCTCACCTTTGCACTCCTTGCTGACCCCATTTTGGTCAACATTAGATGCTTCCTTTCTCACGAGAAAGCAACAAATTCCTTTTTGCCTCTTCAAAGATAAGTCTCTGATTGATTAATTGAAAGGAGGTCCAATGACCCTTACCACATGCTCTAATATTATAGAACATCAGTCAAAATTTCTGAAATGGTTCAAAAACAATAAGATGTTTAACTAAAGACAGTAGAATGAAAATGATTTCAGAAATTATAATTAAAAAGGATAATCAATGAAGAAAACACCTTCTACCCCATGATAGAGAATCTAATGAAATAGATTCTAAAGAAGAAATGACAGATTTAGAACACAACAATAAAAAAGTAGGAGGGGTAAAAAAAAACTTGATGGCAGAAAAAATTAAAAAAAATTATTTTGAAGTAACAGATGCATTTTTCCGCCCAAATGAATGGTATTGTATACATAAGAGAGAGAGCTAATTAAAGGATTAGCTCTCTTAAAAGAATGAAATTTTAAAAATTCTGTCACATTACAAAGACACTACCAAAACAAAACAAAACAAAACAAAACAAAACAAAAAAAACCCTGCAAAAACTTTTGAAAATAGAAAACAGCAGAATAATGGATTATTAAATCAACAGATGAGGGAAGGGGAGAAGCTTGAAATATGAAAATGGTTATACTTTGGGCAGCTAGGTGGTGCAGTGGATAGAGCACCAGCCCTGAAGTCAGGAAGACCTGAATTCAAATCTGGCCTCAGACACTTAACATTCCCTAGCTGTGTGACCCTGGGCAAGTCACTTAACCTCAATTGCCTCAACAAAAAGCAAAAAAAATGGTTATACTTTGTTAGGTTTTCAAAAAGTCAGGAAAACAATCTTCAGGCACTATAGGAAGTAATGTAAATTCAATTTGTTTAGTTACAGATAGATAGTAACTATAAGAAATTGGAGAAAAGAATGAAATGGCACATCCCCAAAAGAAAAAAAGCACCCTGAAAACCCAAATTATTTATTCTGCAAAACTTTGCTAAAAATTGATAGGAGGACCTTCAACAGAAGTTATACATTTGAAGCACTTTTAGGGGAAAAAATAGTGAGTGGAATTATTTGGAGTGGAACATTTGATTTATACATTTAGGAGAAACAAAACAAAAAATACATTTATCAAGAAAAGTATGCATTAAAAACATTTTCATATATACATTTTTAAAATTTAAAAAAAGTAATAGGCATCATCAAGGGACAAAAAGTATCTAAAAGACTTTGTTAGAGGATCAGAAGAAAGAAAGAAAAAATTGAATAAGATTCCATGTGGGGAGGGGGAAGAATCATGTTTTCCCCCAAAGCAAACCAATACCTCAAAGGAGAGATTAAAGGATAGAAAATCATTTTTGCAGGGAGTACTAGAGAAGAAATAAAAAGAACCCGGGGCTTCATTCCCATGCAATCCATAAACCATTACATTTAAACTTTAATATCACAATCCCTGAAGTTTTCTATGAAGAAATACAAAGGTCATAAAGAATATAAAGACAAAAAGAATAGCTGGCTTAGACCATATTTGGATATGCCAAAAGACTGTCTGTTTCAGAAACAATACAATCTTGAGAATTCTGAGATTTTTTCAAAATAAATAAAAGAGATAATAAATGCTTAGAAAAATGTGGATATTATTGCAACTGGAAAAAAAAGCCAATAATTTTTATCAGCTACTATCAACTCATTTGTCTACTTCTCTATGTCTACAAAATTTTTACAAGGACAATTTACACATGAATCAATGGCATCCTTATAGAAAGAATGAAGAGAGCAGACAGGCTTTTGTAATTATCCAACTTAGCCTATCTTTATAGTCAAACAATTGACTAAGAGACACAGAGTATACAAGATCCAAGTGTTCTTGTTATTAGGTGGGTATAAAAATGCATTTGATTAGGTAGAAAAAAGTGTCATTTGAAAATCTCCTCCAACAAGTTGTCTCCTATGTACAGTACAGTTATATGATTCCATGAAATATGCAAAGAGATAACTAATGACTTGCTAATATGACTTAAGTATTAATATCAAGTAAATGATACAATACTAGTTAAAAGTATTTAACACTGTCATGAAAGATATATTCCAGATTCATTCATTCATTCATTCATTCATAATAACAATAGCCAGCATTTATATAATGCTTTGTTTTGCAATGTACTTTAGACAGATCTTTACCACAATCTATGTGAGATAGGAACTATTATTATCCTCATTTTACAAATGAATAAAATGAAATATTCATGGACTTATCTATCAAACATCTATTTAGCACCTATTAGGTCTGTGTGAAATATTGGAGTTATAAAGTCATTATGCAATAGTTTTTGTCTTCAAATAACTCAGGTCCTCCTCGCTGTGTCACCAGCTCAACTTTCTCCCCTCTCTATTATACCACTGACACATTTTCCTAAAGCACAGTTCTGATCATGTCATTCCCCTCAATAGATGGAGCAGCTCACTACTATTTGAAGGTTGAATTTCATACTCCTTTATTGGGCATTTAAGATCCTTCCCAAATCAACTCCAAAGTTTCCATCCTTACTTTATAAAACTTAATATCATGCAATCCACAGTCTAGATAAACTAGCTTTCCTGCTACACATCAGTCAGCTCCTTGCTATTGCACTAGTTGTCTCTCATCCCTAGAATGCACACTTGCCTCAATGAAACTGCCTTCTGTCTCCCACCCCAGAAAAACAAATTAACTTAAAATTGATTATATATATACAAAGGGGAGGGGGACAGATTTATTCAAATCTATCCTTTTTAAAGTAAATGATAATGTGCTCAATCATTGAAACTCCAACAAAGACTTTAGACTAAGTAGGAAGTCTTTGAAAGTCATTTGATAACATAAAATAAAATCTGAAAGGACTTCTCTTCTAATTGGCTGAGGGATATCATTAGATCCTCTGAATCATTTATACATGTGTAAAGTTAGTTGGACTCATGAAGTTCCAGTAGTGTCAATCAAGAGGAAGCATTCTAGGAGACCCCTGAGAAGCAAATGGAGGACTGAGCTCTATAACTCAGCAGGAAGATATTAAAGAGGACCAATGACTATAGGTAGCTGAAGCAAAAAAAATCTGGGCTAAGGGAAATCTCTCCTAGGTCATCTTTTTCCCCAAATTCTTTCCCAGTATCTGTCTATACACAGACACTATAATATAATTGAATATTTCAGTATCCAAATGTTTCCAATAAATGGACTTCTTTTCCTCAATCACAGAAGCCAACACTTAACATGCTGCTAGTTATAGACAACCTACAATATTCCTGCCTGTAGCACCAGATAAAATGAAATTGAGAAAGATTTAACAAAATAAATAAAAATGCAATGAAACATAGCATTAATACGTGACTGCCTAAGATAATATGTGACCCACAGGATTCTTTATATATAGTTTAATCATTGCATGTTGAAATGTTGAGTATAGGAAGATTCTATTAGTTTTATTGGTATGTGTATAGTGAGAACAATGTCAGCACTTCCTCAGTGCCTGAAGTGACCTTTGCAATATGTTTTCCTTCCCTTTAGAAGAGAATTATAATAGATGAAATAAGCCCTGTCAGTACCACACAAAGTTAATTCCTTGAGAGCATGCATTATTTCATTTTCAGTCTCAGTATCTTCATTACCTAGCACAGAATCTGTCACATTATAGGCACTTAATAAATGCTTACTTGTGACTTGATTTCTAGACTACTTACATGGATTCCATTCTCTAATCAAATTACAAATTGTCTTCTCACACCCCATCTAGTTAAGCAACATGAAACCTAGACTTGCCTAAGTGTCAGTCTTCCCATCTGTGAGGATGTATAAACCTCCCTCCATCCCTCACACATTTTTATTTGCTCTGAGAATGATAAAGAAATTAATTATTCAACAATAAGAGTCCTATGGTTCTAGTGAAAATCCCTACAATTTTAACAATTTCTGGCCACCAGCTGTCCTCTTGTGTTGTATTAAACTATCTGTAACTAAAGTTTAAACTCCTTAATGTCAGAGATTATTTCACTTTCATATGTGTATCACAACCCTTAGTAACACGTCTGGCACATTATTTGTGGTTTGTTGTTGTTTTTTGTCTTTCACTCTCAGAAACGACCAATGACATTAGCAGGGTGAGGTCTTGACTTGCAAATGAATTAAAGTGAGGCAGACCTGTGCCAAGTCATCAGCCTCACTCCTTCAGAGTTATTGGAGTTCTGTGGCAAGCTATATGTCAAGAGGACTGATGATGATGGCACTGGATGCAGTGGGTGCCCTTAGCCGTTTGAACTAAGATCTTTTCCAGGTCTCAATTTATCTGAGGCAAGAGCTCTTCTGTGATTAAAGCCTAGGTGATAATTGAAACAATAAGATAATTTAATTTGCTTTCCCAAAAGAATCCACCTGGTATGTGGTAAACACATTAATAATACCTTTTTGTTTATTCATTCATTCTGATTATCTAATAAAAATCTTTTTATATTTGTCTTATTTGCAATGAAGTTATATGATTTTCAGATTAAACATTTAAATTAGAATTGGTAACTACACCATTTTCTCACTTCTCCAAATGAGTTACATATAATTTCTTAATTTCCACCTGAATGTGACAACAGGGCCAAGTAAGTCTTATGTATCTAAAAACAAAAATAAGCAAGAAAGCCAATAACAACAACTAAAATTTTGGATTTATATCCTTCCCTCTTCAAATTCAAATACCTGGAGATCTCTCTTTCCCTCCCTCCTCTCTCTATGTCTGCCTTTTTCTGTCCCTCTGTCTCTGTCTCTGTCTTTCTCTCTGCTTTCTGCCTTTCTCTGTCTCTTTCTCTGTCTGTCTCTCTTCCTCTCTTTCTTTATATGCATGTTTGCTTTTATTAAGTTTAGAGATACACATGGGGCAAAGTTCCTTCATCTACCATAATGAGGAAGATAGAGTGAGTTTTTTGTTTGTTTTTGTGATTTTTCTCTTAAAAATATTAAAATTTGTCTTGCATATTAAGATGAGTTTCTATAAAAGTTCTTGAATTCCCACACTGGAAACCTGGATTCCTGTGACTACACAGAAGTCCTTCCTAGCTGGAATTCTCTGCCTGCTGTGCTTTCTAAGAGTCCTAGTTTCCTAAGTTTTAGGATATGGCACAAGATATGTCTTAGTAAGCTGGCATGCCCCAGTGGGGTGGTAAAATGATTACTATGTTTCTATGTATATACTCATGCTGTTTTACTATTATGTTTTTGTGTTGCTGATGCTAGATATATTTTAACTAATTCCATTCTATTGTAATTCTGCCCTGAAGCTATTAAGCCAAGGGTCCAATCTGAGAAATCTAATAAATAAATAAAGGCAAAACCCTGGAGAAAGAGGTTCACCTAGTAGTGGAATTTATTCCAGTGATTCAAATTATTTCAATGTGACCAAATTCCAACAATTGGGGGGGGGAAAGAAAATCTACAAAGATCCCTGCCCCTTAAAAAAAAAAGTCAGGTTTGCCAAATCATAAGTATTCCTCCATAGTAATGCATATGTGGTTTTGTTTTGTTTTGTTTTGTTTGGGGGGGGTAGGGAAAGCAAAAGCCTTCTGAGAAAACAGTCAATAAGTGGCTATTTATATTTGAATGGATATTTAAATCTCTAGAACATTTGAATCAATAACTTTTCCCTTTTCATAGTTTTACTGTAGCTTATATTTCAGTTTGTCATTCATTACAAATTGGCTGGAAAAGTTAAAACTACTGTGTCTCTGCTGTGTGCAATTTTCATAGAATTACAGAATGTTATAGATGAAACAGAATTTAGAGATTATCTTGACCAACTGTTTTATTTTCTAGGTAAAGATACCAAGATCCAGAATAGTGAAAGTGACTTTTCCAAAGATTTCTCATCCTGTCAGAGAGGCAGAACCTAGACTAAGGTTCAATTCTCTAGGTTTCAGTGCTCTTTCCTCTATAAAATATTATTTCTCTTTTCAAGTTATTTTAAAATAAATCACAAGCTTAAGAGTTAGAGAGAATGTTAGAGATTGTAGATAAAGAAACAGGGCAAGAAGAGGAAAGATACTTGCCTAAGGTAACAGAGAAAGTGAGTAGCAAAAGTAGAAGTTGAACTTTGGTCTCCTGACTCCCAAATTTAAAGTTATTTTCACCAAGGCAAAAGACATAAATAATATTTTTTCTAAACTCTGGAAAATCAGAAATTTATTTTTTATTGAAAATCAGAAATTTAACATAGAAATATGTGTGGGTGTGGATTTGAGTGTTCCCACACATTTGAGAATCTATGGGTCTGCTGTGGAAGAATTCAGAAGACATTGAAGGATAGAGAAAAGCATAATTATATGAATTTTAAAATTTGAATAATGCTTTCAATTTATTTAAACAATATACATTGAGTTAAAGTTCATAAAAAAATTTACTGGTTTAATGTTTTGATTTGTTTTTTGTTCACCTAGAGAGCACCAGAGGAAAACAAATTCAATATGAAAAGCTTCATGATCATGTCCTATAAGGAGCAACTGAAAGAACTGTGTATGTTTAAATAAAGAAGGGACTATTTTAATTGTGACATGTCATTAGCCTTTGGGTATCATAAGAATTGTTCATAAGGAACAGAGTTGAGATTTGTTCTGCAAGCCCACCAGAGTTAATTCAAAACACAGAACATAAATTGCAAGCTTTTGAAGAGGAATATCACTTCTATATCTCTAATGGATTCAGCTAACCTTTTTAATTTAAAATTCTTTATTTCTTTCCAAGTTAGACTCAAATTCCACCTTCCTGATTCCCTTCTGTGACAATCTAGCTATTAGTTCCTTTTACACAGTCCTGAAATCACCTATATAAATAAGCTTTGATTTTAATGGATTTTTTCCCCCTTTTCCTCCTATCTTTTACCTCTTTGGTAAAGAAGGTGGGAATATCTTGGGAAATGTGAATAGCATAATAGCAAAAGATATTAGCAAAAAATAAATGCTTGTTCCTTGATTTTAGTTAAGAACTTCCTAACAATTAGAGATATCCCAAAGTGAAAATAATTGTTTTTGCCAGGGGCATGTTTTCCCTCACTAGAAGCCATGAGAAACCAAAAGCAGAAAGGCTACTTGTAAAATATGTTATAGAGAGTATGCTGGTTCAGGTATGGTTTAAATCAAGGCTTCTTAAACTTAAACTATTCATGATAGCTTTTCACCTGAGAAATCTATACATGATCCTGGGATCATGGACATTAGTATACAAATCAAATATTTACTGATATTAAATAATAATTTCATGACCCTCATATTCAATTACAAGCCCTCTTCCATATGTGATTGCAAACCACAGTTTAAGAAGCTGGGCTTTAGACTGTATAATGCTCAGGTTTTTTTCAACTTTGAGAATCAATTATTATCTTTATTGCATTCTCTAACCTTGGAAATGTCTGATACAGGGAAGAATTTCTTTCTCTTGACTTTACATCTTTTCTTCTTCCTAGTTTCCCAAACTCAAAGAATTGACCAGCCTATTTTGCTGGGTTGCTTCATGGCAGAAATCCACCTGTCTCCTCAGAAACAGGGATTATAAGCATGTGAAACTACCCCAAACTAAAATTATCTTTAAACAGATATTTTATCTTATATTAGGGGAAGGAGATCCAATGAATAAATTGACATTGACAATTTACATGAATAATGAATAATGAACTAGCTTTAATATCTAAATAATAACACATTCAAAAAGGAATTACTATGTAGGAAAAGAAGGCTAAACCAACTAATTTACATTTTATGGGAAAAATAAGTCATGTTCCCTTAAATAACTTGGGTTTCTTTGTTAGCCTGACAATTTGATATTGTCTTATTTTGTTTAAATAGCATTGTTTTCTTTAACAAAAGAATGCCTAGAAAAATATCTAGGTTGCAAAATAGAGGTCTAAAATTTTCAACAGGAAAGAATTTTATGAATCTATCACATTCAGAGGGAATAATGTGTCACTAGCACAGTCCCGTAACTATAAACTAGCTACTTATCCAACAATTTGGGCTACACAGTTTCTACTCAAACTTTTTTATTCTTAAGTGGTAGTGTTGATCAGCATAATCCCTGATGAAATTAGTTCCTCCTAAATCACTTGCTGAAATTACGTGTAAGAAGTAGATAATAGAGATAATAAGATGTTAAAGCCTTAAAGAAAATGTAAAGCAGTATTTATACTTGATTAATCCTCTATGATATGTGAAGAAGCTCTTCAATCAAACTTGATAGAATTATAGGGTGTCTAGCCTCTGGTGGCCTTTTAAAAGCAAGGCACTTTCTGTAAGACTTCATTAAAGTCTAGGAGCTCTGTCAACTGAGAGAGTCACCTCCATCATATAAAAAGAAAGTCAGCTGTGTGGTAGAAGAATCTACCTCTTTTGAGAGGAAATTATTCTTCGTTTTTTTTTTTTTTTCCTTTCTATTCTACCTCTAAAAAATGCAGTAGAGAGGAAGAAAATGTTTGTATCCCACCTACAACATTGTCAGCGATGGCATCTTTTAGGAAAGGATTTCACTCAATAGGAGATTCTGAACCCAAGATATCTGCTCACTATATCAGTAAGGTGGTCTCAGTAATCCTTTTCTTATCAATGGCTCAACTGTATTTAATAGCTAAACTCTCTAGGATTGTCTCCATTGAACTGTTAGACTACCAAAGGTAAATGCACTGATGGGGCTAATAAGCAATACAGTATAGACATACAATTGTACCTTGGAACTGAGGTAGTCATTCTCTCAGTGGATGCAAACTTTTGATATTAGTTGTGGTTGTAGCCTCCAGGGGTATTGTGTGGGTATGTATAGGTATAGGGATGTCTATATATTTTACATGTGTTAATATACATGTATATATCCACATGTATGTGTATATATATATATATACATATGACATATATATTCAAATTCATACAAGGAAAAAAAGACCAAATTTCAAGAGAGACGGAAAAAAAAAAAACTAACGACAAAGAGACAGAGAAGGAGAGACAGAGGGATACACTCAAAAACACAACATGTGAACACATAGAACATATAATGATCAAAACTGGCATTGGGAATTTGAGAAAGAAAATCAGAGTATACATGGTATAAATAATAGAGCATTAGATTATAAATTCAGAAATCTTTCTGAGTCTCAGATTTCTTCATCTCAAGAATAAAAGTGCTCAGTTAGATCAGGAGTTCTTTTCACCTTTGACATCACAAATACAGTCCTTATCCCTATTCCTTATATGTGAGGCAAGATACTACTAGTGAGAAGTAACAAAGGCAGTAAATGCATAGTTCATTCACTCAAAAATGTATTCTAATAGAAGGATGCAATATGTACACAGATTCATTTTAAGTAACTTTACCAGATAATATGACCTTTATTGTACCTTCTAGGTCTAATATTATATCATTTTGTGACATACAACCTCAGTTGTACGCAGTGGGTTTTCTTTGGGAACATGAGAAGCTATTTAAAAATGGATGGACACTCAGGTCAACCATCTCTTCATTTTTCAGCCTGCTGCACTACTCTGGAATTCCCTGTCATTTCTATCCAAATTCTAGGTACCTGCCTTCAAACCACTTCCATTCCCACTTTTTAGATTTTTTTAATGAGTTGAATTACCCCATAAGATAATAAACACTTTGAAGGCAGGCCATTCTTTGTCCTAATACTTGGCACAGTGCCTAGTACATGACAATAAGAATTTAATAAATGCTTACTATCTGACTGTGTTGGATATATATGCAGATCTTTCAAAGACAATCCTAAATATCTAGTACTCCTTTTTAGAAAGATGAACTATGAGGTATGGGTAAGGAATAATGAAATCTATTGGGCACACATACTTAATGTGATTACTAAACAGAGGACCTCACATCTAAGACTTTTATGCTTTTTCAAAATATTGTCCTGTAATTAGTAGGGTAGGCAGGGTGGTATATTGAAGAGAACTGGACGAGAAGCCAAGATATTTTTTCATTTCTGAAATATAGGATCCAACAGTGTTTTAGAACTAGAAAGTGACCTTAGAGATAAGACCTCAGTCTACCTCAGCTTTCTCATTTGTATACTAAGAGGTTTGAACTCTTATTACCTATAAGATTCCTTGCAGTACCAAATGGGTAATCTTGTGATTTTGTGAGGAAAATACTTTTTAAACTCTGAAGCACTCTCTCTCTCTCTCTCTCTCTGTCTATATACATATATATACATATATATGTATATATATATATATATATACATATATTGTTACCTTTTTTCTGTTCCCAGGAATCTGGAAGCATAAGTATAAAGACAAGAATTTAATTCTTAGGAGTCAGGTAAGTGGTAATTCTAAATAAGAAAGAGGAAAATTTATATATATATATATATTTTTTTTTCCCCTTGGTTTGAGAAGTTTCATTGTCATATTATCATTATCAACAGATAAACTAGGTAACAACTAAATGCTCTGAGTTGGGAATATATTTTTGTTTCTTTGTTTTCATATACAATGTATATATATATATATATATATATATATATATAGTAACCAGACTTGATTTTCAAGAAAGCATTTATTGAGATTTAACTATAGCATTATCTACCCATCAGTCTTTTCTTTTATTTTTGTTTGTTTGTTTGTTTGTATCTAAGGTTGAAATTTCAAAATTTAGATAATGGACCAAGGAAGAAAAATAGGAAAATCAATACTAGATATTGAAAGTATGGTCATAACTAGGCTATTACACCATACCTAAGGCAGAACTCATAATGAAGTTGAGAATAGGATAGGGAGGGCAAGGCTGAGCATTTTGATGATGAAAAAACTAAAGGTAGGTTGGTGACAAAATGGGTGAAGCACCAATCTAGAGTAAGGAGAAGCTGAGTTTAAATCTGATCTCATATACTTGATATTTACTAGTTGTGTGGCCCTGGGTAAATCACTTCACTCCCATTGCCTTGAAAAATAATAATAATAATAAAGTTACAATGTGAGAATACTATTAGGCCTATTCTTGGCTATATTAAAACATATATGTTCCTCCAATTAGAGAGGTGAGATGGCTGGAGGAGTAAGATTGGAAAGAAAGGGAAGGGTGAAGGGGACAAGGTTTGATTTAATTGGAAATTGTGCTGTGAACATTTCAGCTTCTTGTGTGTTTGTGTATAGAGGAGAGTAGAGACCAGTGGGGATAGATAGGGAGAGAAATTAAAGAACAGAGCCTGAAGGGAAAGTAGTAGTCTTCAGAGAAGAAAACATGAATAGTTAAAGGCAGTGTATATGAAGAGTATGTGAGCATACATATTAATAATAGTATGTACTTAACTGACTAATGGATCTGGGAACTTGTGGAAGATTATTCATAATAAATCAAAATTGAAGGTCAATAATGTACTTAATTTGAAACTTGCTTTTAATTTTTATTTGCGATGTAAATAAGAGATCACATATGTTCATGCATTACCCAACTCGTTTACTTACTGCAGCAGGCAGTAAATCTTCCCTTTTCAGTAAGCTAAACAGAAGGCATCAAAGAACAGTGCCTATAAATCAGGGTCAGATGCAGTTTCAAAGTAAAGATGAATTCAAATATTCAAGGAATATTAAAATTGCTTAGGAGAAACAATATGCAACATATATTCTATGGACAGCCTGTTTTGTCATCCCCATCGGGTTCATGTTGAAATTAGTCAATATAAATGTTTACAACTATTTCTGAATGGAAATTGACCCGAGGGAAGAGCTGTCTAAAGATACTGAACAATATGCATATGTTTACTTCAGAAAGGTCTTATTCTTAGTTTGAAATATGCTTGAGAGACTATTTCCCCAAAAAAGGAGAATAAGAATGATAGCATATATAATTCAAATGAATAAAACTGTCAGCAACAAGATAAGATTACTTTCATATATCTGGTATTTTATAGATGTAACATATGTCCAAATTCTTCATTATTCCATTATAAAGGACAGAGATTTGGGAGAGTGGTACAAATACACTGGAGCCTGGTATTAGAGTGGTTCTTGAAATTCTTACAAGAAAAAAATTCTTATAATGAGATTCCTTTGATATGCCAGTAACTAAAACCCTTTTGTATAATAGGCAGGATAGGCTTGCCTCCTGCCAAATTACTCAACCGGGAATTGTACTACAAAGAGAGCTCCAGTGTTAGAGAGAACTCCTAATATACTAGATTGTCTGTGTTTCTCTTCAACCTATAAAAACTGATCACCATGTACTTTTTGCAAAAGTGGTATATTTGCTTATAAAAATAAAGGACTCCATACATCCTATCCTCCACTTCATCCTATCCCTCAACCAAGCAAAAACTAAACTAAAATAAACTTAAAACCCTGAACACAGAGAGAATGAAGAATTTATTCAGGTGAGAGGGAAACTGTCTCTAAGAGGGAAGATAAGGCAATGACAAAGGTGAGGAGTACTAATGTAAATTTTATCTGGCTTACCAAATCTTGATTTAGAAGTTAGTAAGTCTAACAAATAATTGATTTAAAAGAAATTGTTTTAGTTAATTTACATTTTTCCTGCTTTAGGAGAGACCATGCTCTACAGGCTTTTACCCTTTTATCTCCAGAAGTGATTCTCATTGTCCTGATTCACCAATTCTGATTCACTAACTTCTAGCCCACTCTTTTCAAGAAGACCAGACCCATGTTTCATTCACATCATTCTTATTTCTAGATCATCTTTTTATTTTTTATTTTTATTTTTTTATCTTGCTAAACAACTATGATCAAATACATTCTGTTAATTGTTTCTGCAAAGGGAGTACAAGAATGTACTTTTGAGCCCTGGAAAATAAGGCATAACCATCCCTCACCCCCTTCCTTGCAACGAAGACTAGAAAAATTGAGGTTAGAAGAGAGCCCAGGAAAACCATGAAGAACCCACATCTTGAAGTCTCCTGTCTTTAACCTTCTTATCTTGACCCCTATCCTGTCAAGTTTAAGTTATGATCCTTTCCTGGAATTATGCTTCCTCCCTTCTCACAGAGTCCTTGCTTCTCTTATCTGCCTTTGTTTCCCCTAAAGATAACAACAGCTGCAAAATATTAGGATAAAATTGTATACTCAGCTTTTATATTCTGTTTGCAAACCTTATATGAGCCCTCTGCCTCTGTTTATCTGGACTGAGTGTTATTTATTTATTTATTTTTGGACTATAATCCCATTATGTCAACTAGTTTATTAAACTCAGTCTCTACTCGCCTCAGTTTCCCTGATACAACAATACTATACCACATCCTGGTAATTGTGCCCCTTTAGTTTAATAGGTTCTCATATTTGTTTTATGTTATTTTAGGATGTGAGTTCCTTGAGGACAAATACTGTTCTTTGCTTTTGAATTACATCTTTTTTAAATATCTTTTGATTCATGCGTAAATTGGATCCTTCAACAGTCATCACTGTCCAGTGGCAAGAAAGTTAAGACAACTAGTGCTAACTAGAGATGGAGTGGATTACTGTGGTGTCTGATGTCTCACCAAACTCTCAGCACTCCATATCACCCTCTTCACCTACCTTCATGATTACCTATAGAATAAGTATAAAGAAAAACACTGAGCAGTTATCTAGTGGATGAGAGCAATATTAACAGCTAACCCAGAAAGCTCAGGCTAGAAAACAATTCATTGGAACAAATTGTTCTCATCCACCCATCTCACCAGGGGAAGTCTTCATCTACTTGGGGATGGATACCCTCCTAACTCACCATAGAGTTTGAGACCTTTTGGCTACCCTCAACCTGAGTTAGTCGTCTGCTGAAATGGTTTACTGGATGTGGCTGCTCTGCAGCTTCTTGGAGCCACAGGTGAGAGTTAGTTGGATCAAGTGAACACCAAAAGTGGAAAGCTGTCCAATAAAAAACTTGGCAGCCCTCTCCCATTCCCTGAATACATCTTACACCCCTGTATTATATCTCCAGGACTCAGCACAGTGCTTGGTAGAGTATAAATGTTGATTATTTTCCCCTACTCATCATTTAGACAGCATCGAAATATTTCTCAGAATATATAATTTGGATTTTTCAATAATGGGAAGCACAACTGAAAAGTCTCCTAGTTCCTCTTGTTTGTCTTTCAGTGAATCAAATTCAAAAGCTTTTCAAAACTTTAGAAAATCTCTTGAATTGAGAGAACAGCCTTAACATACGCCTCTTTTTACAGTATGAAGGAAAGTATTGAGCATTTATCTAGTGGATGAGATCAATGTTGAAAGCCATCCCAGAAAACTCAGGTTGGAAACATCTGCTTTTAGCTTACCAAAAGATTTTACAAGTGAATTCTATGGATCATTGAATCAAATTTCCCATTTACCTGAGCTATATACTTACAGTCTACATGGGCAAATTATATTTTTATAGGTTTTAATACATTTGAGATAATTTGGATTATCTGTACAATGTCTAAAGTAATCAGGGCTTTAATATTAAAAACTATTGAAATAGTTTCAAGATTATTCTGTATTCTCTCTCAAAGGATTCAACCAAGGATGACATATTTTCTTCTACCTTCTTGCCTATACCTACCAAGCAGAACACTGGATTGGCAATCCTTTTTCTCTCTTAGTCCTCAAAAATATGTCCATGTTTAATTTGGGAAGATTTCACTTGCTGCTTAAAATATGAAATATATTAAAAAGTTATACAGATTTATCTTTCAAAAGATTCCTCAGTGCTTCTCTTTAGCCCTATAGAAGGCAGATATGATAATTCCTTGTATAATTTTTAGATTAATATAAGATATGGATATGTGATTTCATTAACATGGGGATTTTATAGTTAAAAAAATCTGCTATAGTAGGTTGGCAACTTTTCACATATTTTAGTCTTACAGCATTTACTATGAAAGTAAATGACTTACCTAAGGCTACATATCTAATATATATCAAAGGCTGGACTTGAAAACCCAGATTTTCATGGCCCTAAGACCAGCTCCCTCTCTATGGTGATGCTTTGACTTTTAAGCAATACATTTGGGGAAATTAAATTGCTTTAAATAAGGTCAAAAAAATTCAACAACCACTATTTCTAGATCATCAGAATGATAAAAAGTATCCAGGGGTCCTAAAGAGGTTATACTACTGGTTTTATAGGGCTCTGGATGCTAAGCTAGCTTTTTACAAAACTCTTTGTTAATTTAATTCAACGATCAATTTAAGTGAGAAATAAATACACAAAAAGGAAGAAGAAAGTCATACAAACTACAGCAAATAGTTCATTTTTAAGTACAAAATGAATTAAATTTGAACCTATCTCTCACAGCATATTATGGGCCAGTATCAGCATGCCACAGATGCACACCCCATGTGTAGCTCAGAAAGACATCTGTAAAGAGGGCGAAAAGCATTTCAAGTGGGAAGTAGAGACTAATGCATTACTAAGGAGCTGAAATTTTGAAAAGTATTGGGAAGAAGAAAAAGGAATCTTCAGATGTACTTTCTCCCCCATTACTCCATTAGCATGCAAAGAAAAGAGTCATTCCAGGGAACGACCATAACATATAATCTGAAATGGAAAATAAAATAGGGCAGAAATAAAGAAAGCTATTGATAGGTGACTTAAGAAGAAAAAAAGAGAAATAGCAGGTAACCAGCAAACCTAGAAATGGCCAAGCATCTTTCATAAACTGGAAATGTTTGGGGTAAGAGGAAATGATTAGACTATTACATAGTTTCCTGGTTCTCAAGTATTCACCCCCTTTCTTTCCACTGGTACTGCCATCACCTGGTGAAGGTCTCTGACTCCTACCTGCACTATTTTAATAGCTACATTTTGGTCTCCCTGACTAAAGTTTCTATTTAATCATTTCTACTTTTCCCTATTCTGAGATTAAAAATTAAATCCTTTGATTATTAAAGACCTTCATATACTAGTCTCTTCCTACCTAGTTAATCTTTAATATCTCCCCTACCTCTTTGTATTCTTGGAGCAAATGACCTGGGCCTCCTTGCTGTTATTCATATATGGAGCACTCCCACTCCAAGTATGTTTACTATATCTCATGATTAAAATTATCTCATCTTTGTTTTTAGCTTCCCTAACTTCCTTCAAGTCTCATCTAAAATCCACTTTCTGAAAGAAGCCTTTCCTAGTCCTTAAATTTAGAATCTCCCTTCAGAGACACTCTCCTCCCACCCCTGCCCCAATTTTATATATCCTACTTTGATTTTGTGCATACATAGTTGTTACATATTTTGTCCCCCTTTAGATGGTGACCTCCTTGAGGATTGTTTTGTGTTTTTGTTATTTGATTTTTTTATTTTCAGCACTTAATAGAGTTCTTGGTTAAAAGTAAATATTTAATAAATGCTAGTTGAATCACTGATTGACCAAGTGACCATAGTATAAGTTTAAGAAATAAGATGTAAGACATAGTTGTTAATATGATTATCCATTTAAGCCAAAGGTATTAGGAATTTGAGGTATTTCTCTTGAGTAATATTGAAAGAAGAACAACAAAAATAATTCAGGAAATTAAGAAGAATCTATGAAATCTAATTGTTAAGAAAACAAAATTTAAGCCACTTTTAAGTTAAGTATCTTTCACTCTTATAGGGACATAGAATTTTTTCAGGTTTATTGTGGCTATCATCCTACCATCAAGTCTACACAACCACTGTAAGGCTGGGAAGAATTATATTCATCAGCAATCTCAAGGTTACAAAGAATCATTTTCCTCTAATTCATAGGTTACTATTTTCCCATATTTGGACGGGTATTTGAATCTTAGAATTATCCTGATTGTTCTTGCTAACCAAAATGAAGCGAACATGCTTTTTCCTGATACATTTTGAAAATGTATTCTATAATATCTTGATTTAAACATACTATTCAGAAAGCTTGAATTAAATTACATGTATGATTTCCTCAATAATCTACTTCTCTCTGCATTCAAAAAAAAAGGGTGTGGGGTACGTAGTAAGTGAACAAAAGTACCAAAACTAGAATGACACGAGCATCTTGAAGATAATGTACAGATGTCAGAACTCCTAGGTTTGGAATTTTTCTTTTCATTTCTTTCTTTATTTCTTTCTTTTTTAAAAACCAGAAACGATTCTTTAACATTAGGGAGAAAAAATATTTCTGCTTCTAGGAATGAAGAGCCCAAGATAGAAAAGCTATTACATAAAATAATATTATTCATAGGGGAAAAATAAAAAAGCTATTGGACATGTTACTTTTTCTCCCCTCACCACTTAGGTATCTGGTAGAAGCCCTACAAGATTTAACAAAACAAGGTTTATTTTGACATATCATTGGAAAGAATAGTCTACAAAGATTCTAAAGCACTTAGTTTGAAAATTGAGAAGGTGTGGTAATTGTTATGAATTGGACTCCAGCTCTGTGTCCCTGGGCTTTTTTTTTTTCTCTCTCTCTTTTGTAACCAAAAAACTATTGCAATATGGCTAGAGGTTACTAAGACTCTGCATCAAAGGAAGCAGTCTCAAGCTTTAGTGCTAATCAAGCCCTAAAAGCAAAAAGCCTAATTGTGGTTTTCATCATTCCATGCCCTGAAGGATTTAACTCTTTTTATCTCTGGGACTGTGACCCAGGCATCCCCAACAATGATGAATTGCCTTAAATGTGACCCACTATATTAAGCTGGCTGCTCAAGCTTATGTCTCTACCATTTTCTCAACAACAAATACTTTTTGTCTTTTACAGATTAAAATAAAAAATCTCTATTCCCACAAAATGACTAACCTTCTTTGGTACAGTTTGCTTTGGTTTCATCACTGAAGTCTCCACAATCATTGTCACCATCACATGCCCAGTGTCCTGGAATACACCTGCCACTGGAGCATCTGAACTGATTATCAGAGCATGAGTGAATGCAACCCACTTCATCACTCCCGTCACTGCAGTCATCATCTAGAAATAGGCATGTGTAGGGTTAAACTTATGAAGATGGTGTAACCATCTCAAAGTTTACATAGAAAAAGAGGAAATTCAATTAGTGTAAATTCATCTTAAGTACTATCTATAACTGATGAGATCAATCTTAAGTTCATCTTTCTCTACATCCAAAAAGAAACAGCTGAAGTATACATAGTCCTTATAAAAGTCATCATGGTACACATTTTATTTCTTATAAGATTTGACTAATGAATGAAATGATTTCATACATAAAGCATAAAATGACTAAAAAAAGAATAGAGGTTGAAGTGTTAAGAGTTTTGGCACAAATGGCATATAAATAAGTGATCATCCCTTCCCAACACTTCTTCTACTTATGTCTTTTCTACTTTTTCTTTGATATTTACACACTGAACCCAAAGAAACTTTATTCACCCTTCCCTCTCCATTCTCTCCAGAGTTTAAACTCAGCTTACTAGTTGTCTCAATGTTTGCACATACCTACAGATAAAACATGAAAACATGTATATTTGTAGGTGTATATATGTGTGTGTGTGTGCATATATATATATTTGTGTGTGTGTGGATGGAAATTGAATCTTGAATGGCTAGTTTACACTATTATCTAAATCTGAATAACATTTTTAAAAAATCAGCTTAAAAAGTAAAAATAATTAAGAAATTACTTAAATTGTAAATTTCCAATTCTATTTATATAATTCACTTTTAAATTCATTTTCTATACATTGCAACAAAACATTCCCATTTTGATATAAGAATAAAACTATAGTGAGAAAATTAAGATAATTTGCACTTGTAAATTATGATTTGTAAAATGGCTTTTGTCTTGGGGACCTAAATATTTCAATGAATATTTTGAAAGAGTCTGGATGATTCAGATAATTTCCTCAATAGCTCCCTTCACTTTATGTGTACATTCAGTCTACTCACATATAGCCTTGTATATGGGGGTTGGGAAGCAGTTAATAAAATTACTCTTATGGGGCAAATGGTCCTGTCTGTGACCTTTAAAGCTGATCACCTTGGCGTAATAGTCCCATCTCTCAGCATATGTCACAAATATTCTACTTATTCTCTCTAAAGGAAGATAGTCAGCAAGATAACCAAATCCCCCATCAAATCAGATTATATGTTAAACATTTGGTACTTGCCTGAATCACAGTGCCATTTGCTGCTAATGCATCTTCCGTTTTTGCATATAAACTGAGTTAGTGGCTCACAGGTTGGGAATTCTGTGAAAGATATAGAAGTGTCCAATAGGAAATGTGTTAATGACTGTGCTGAATTTAATTTGTATCTCATTTACTAATGTGATCAGAGCCCCTCCCCAGGGTCTTCACAAAAGGCACAGAGGAATCATTACATCTATGACTGAAGTGGCTGTAACTTCTGGAGGATGGAGAGCACACACAATTTTAACATCTTTTAAATGAATACTTTCCAGTGACTGAAAGGCAAGGAGAATCATTTGTTGAAGGACAGACAGGAACTGTTTTATTAGTAGCAAAACGAATAGATGTCAAGTAATAGTACCAGCAGACTCGACCTCCAATAAATGAAAAACAGCTGAATGAAGCTCTCTGCTCTGGTGCTTTGAAACATTGTGCATATGTTTTAAAAAGAAAAGGCCTTGCCTGAATACAGATTGGCAAAGTAGGGGAATATTAAAACTAAGATTGCTGCTGTGTGTTACTAACTACATCAGATAAATTTGGAAGAAAAATAATCATACTGGCTGCTTAAACGGAGGGGAAAATTTAAAGTGAATTCTAATTCTGCCATACCACTAAATCCTACCAAGTGCATGATACATCAGGGTTACAGATGTAGACATAATTTGAATTGCTATGGTACACTGAAAGAATCACATCTGAAACATGCTACTTTATGCTAAACAAAAAAAACACCCTAAACCCATTTAGTTTGTGAACATAAGTTAAAAAAGAAAAATAAGTAGTTATAGGTGAGAAATGATTTCTATAATTCTATAAGAAAATGAAAACTTTTTAGTGCTTCCCTTAAAACTAGAAAGCAAAATTCATTAGCACTGATGAAAATTAAAACATGAAAACTATTCATTTTTTCTTTTTATATATAGTGTCACAGCAATGATGTAATTATATATTGAAATGAAGGAGGAAATATTGGCCACAGGCATGAAAGCACTGCTGCTGCAATCCTACTTGCACAGTATCATGCGATCTTTGTCATCTTCAAGTCACAAAAACAAACAAAAAAAAAAACCCTTTGATGACAAGTAAAAAGAGAAGCCACAAAAATTTTTTGGGAAAACAAAATAAGAGGTCAAAAAGTGATAATGAAGAATAGATAAGCAAAGTAAGCTCACCAATACAAATATTTGAAGCAGTTTCATATCTTGGAAATAACAATGGAAAAGAGAAAAGTATAACAAATAAGTCCAACAATTTAGTATTTGGAAAACCAAGGTTATGTAGGAAAGCCAGACAGAATAAAAAGAGAGAAAAATCATCAGAGAAACATAATTATCCAAACATATTTCATCCAAGGTTCTCCGAATAGTTTACTAATATTTCCCAGGAGTCAGTTTTATTATTCCCATTTCATATATAGAGAACATAATTCACCCAGAGTTTAAATGACTGATTCAACACCAGGTCTTTTTGATTCCCTGAGGAGCACTCACAGAACCATAAATCCTCAAACATAAGAGTTCATTTAAAAGACATTAGTAAAACAACTTTTACTCTATCAACCAATTGCCAAGAGAGATTGGCATATTAGATCAGGTAATTTCTATCCCTTAGTCTCTTAATAAGTTTTTATTATACAAAATGGATTCATCCAGCTGACCACTGTAACAAATGACATTTTGTCAAAGGATATTGTTTTTCTCCCTACTACCATGGCTCCTGGCACCCTCCAATGTTGTTAAAGTTATATTTTAATGAATTAGTTTTTATAAAAAGAATGTACTTTATAGTATTATATGGCATAAGAGCAGAGAAAGGGGATCATCTAATCTTACCATTTTAAAGAAATTAAAATGAACAGAGTTCTATAGAGATTATTTGGTTTGTCCAAGATATAAATTAATCTAGTCAAATTAGAACCTTGGTCTTGTGTATCCCTATTTACTCTGATTTCTATTAAACATTGTGACCACTTTATAAATTCATTTTGATATACTATCACTGAACTCAGTTAAAGCTTTGTTTTGTCTTCTATGATTATAATATCTAATATTATCTATAATATTATCATCCCAGTGAGGATAAAAATCTACCTTTCAATATTCAAAGTAATATTTCTTCCTAATTTTATTTTGTTTATATCTGTCCAAACTTAAAAGTTAAGTTCTAATACTTGAATTTTGACATTTGGTAAATAAATCTGCATTGATTAAAATTACAGATTTCCATCATATTTTTTCTCAATTTTTTTCCTTTCCATTTATCTTTATATAGCACTCTCTTGTTCATGTAGCATTCTATCTTCAGATGTTATATATATATGTATGTATATATATATATATACGCATACATACACACACACATATATATATACATACACACACACACACACACACATATATATATATATATATATATACATATATATATATATATATATTAGGTGTTAAATAGTAATAAATGTAACATTTTAGGGACAGATATGTTCCACAAGGATAGGCTAATCATAGTGTCAAAGAATCACAAAATCAAAAGAATCTCAAAAGTGATCTACTCTAATGCCAATCTAAAGTATGAATCCCTCTAAGCATACTCAGCAGAGCCAGTCAGTTGGTACAGTGGATAAAGTACTAACCCTGAATTAGGAAGATTCACCTTTCTGACTTCAAATCTGGCCTCCATCCTAGCTATGTTACTTAACTCTGTTTACATCAATTTCCTTATAATGTCAAAAGGAAATGGCAAACCATTCCAGTATCTCTGCTAAGAAAAACCCAAATTGGGTAATGCAGAATTATATATGACTGAATATGAACAAATATATTCATCAAGTAGACATTCCAAATTCTACTTAAAGATCTCAATTAGTCTTTATTTCCAATACATTTCCTATGAATGCAAAACTTATTCTTGGTCTTCTTTGTTTACTGGATTTTTGCCTTCAGAAAATACTTTATAGTGATTCTTAAATACCCTTTCTGTGTTATCTTTCATGAGGTAAAATGTGACAAAACGTATTGCAATTATGTATTTGACTTGTGATAAGATAATAAAATATTTGGGGGGGCAAGGAATGTTGCTTCTATAGAGTAATAAGTTCAATTCTTTGTAATATTGTAGAATATCTAATTAAAAGAATATATAGTGAAGCTTTTTAGACAGGGAAGTAGTGTTCACACTTCAGCAACTTAATCTTTCTTTCTTTCTGTCTGTCTTTCCTTCCTTCCTTTTGGTCAGATAATTAGACTGAAAAATTAGGAGAAAACCTTTTAAAAATCTGTTATATTTGAGCAAAGCATTTGACAATCTCTCACGCTATAGTACATTTTTATGGAAATGACAGTAAGAAAAGATGTAGTCTAGTTCATTGATTAGCACTTTATGGCCTGTGAGCCAAATTCTTTTGCTGCTTGTTTGTGTATAGCCCTTGAGCTAACATGGTTTTTGTCTTTTTAAATACAACAAAACTTTGTTTAAAATTAAAAAAAAAAACACAACTTACAGTACAAAATTAGGCCCACGTTGAGGGCTTAATGTATGGGATCCCTGGTGTAGTCAGTATTCATATGGGTATGTGGATTTGGAGCTGATTAAAAAGTGAAACATAGAAGTATTTGTAACTAAGTCAGTGTTGACTCTAAGGCAAACCCTTGGTCCTATGTCGGTCATCATATTTGTCATTATATTAACTGAAGAATAGTGAAGACATACTATTCAGATATTATGGTGTTTAGTTTTGATTGTGTCTCATGTAATCTACAGCACCAAAACACATTTTTTTTTTTTGCTTTTTGCTGAGGCAATTGGGGTTAAGTGACTTGCCTAGGGTCACACAAAACACATTTTCTAATTAATCAATGGGATTATGTCTTCCTTTTCAAATCACAATTAAAATAATGGAAGTTTATATAGAGTGTCTGTATTTCTCCATGATGCCATCATTTGAGCCAAGGAAAATATATAAAAAATGAGATTTAGCACATATATGCCCAGGCTTTGGAGTGATTCTGGATAATCCACAAAATAGCCATATTCTTACAAAGTTTTCAAAGTAGCAAAGAATAATACAAAGGGCAAGGTGGGGTTACTAAACACAGGTACATATACAGAGAATTCTGGGAACATCAAGTGGTTTTGCTTACTTATTCTGAGGTGGAGGGAAAGAACACTGTCAAATATGGTAAACATTTTTAGCATAACTATTGTGTAAAGCTATTATATACTAATGAATCAGATTTCTCCTTAAGGTAAGACTAGCAGAATAAACTAATATAATTTCATTAAATTGTTGTTGAGGTGGCTAGGTGGTACAGTGGATAGAGCACCAGCCTTGAAGTCAGGAAGGACCTGAGTTCAAATCTGACCTCAGACACTTAACACTTTCTGGCTGTGTGATCCTGGGCAAGTCACTTAAACCCAATTGCCTCAGCAAAAACCAAAACAAACAAAAAAACAAAACCCGTTGAATTAAATATATTTTAACTAGCATCTTTAAAGTATCCAACTTTGAATGGTAATTTTAGTAGATTAGTTAGTCTCAGAGGGTCAAATATTTACCATTTCTCAGTTATCTTGTCTTTTACTGCCTAGCAACCAATGTGTGCATTGCACATCTGTCTATAAAAACAGAGTGATGATCATTTTAACAATGAACAAATGTCTTCTTCAAATCATAAGATTCATATGCCATGTCTTGAGATGTGAGTATTAGAGAAAGTTTAATCTTTTTTTAAACAACTAAACAACAGCAAAATAAAATTAGAACATAATTATAAAACTTGGAAGGAGGAAGAAAGGGAAAAGAAGTAATCAATGATATCTGGAGACAAAAGAATGAAGTAAAGCAGTCATATGCCAACCCAATTATTATCATGACATATGAAAAGAAATAGAAAGAAAAGTTAAAATGCCAAAGGCATAATTTAATCAATATTTCTAAGGGAGTTTTTTTTTTCTTGCTATCTGACAAGAGAATAAAAACTAATGTGCATTTTTTCAAGAAACAGCATGAATGATACTATTTACCCCTTTAGACAAATGATAAAATATTTTTAAAACTGAGGACATGAATCAACAAATTCAGAAGAGTCATAATTCAATGAACTAAACAACCAATCAATGATTCTAAGCCTTATGATAAGTAAAGTCATCATGGACAATTTACTTATTATTGGGTCTGGGACAAATTAACTGACTTACTCTATCTTTCTTACCTACCTTCTATCTGTATTTGATGGGAAAAGGGGTGAACTCCCAAAGTGGAAATTCCATTCATTGACTCAGGTTAGCAATTTACTTGTAATTTATAGCCTTATTGAGTTACCTATGGAATTCAGATGTTATATGAATTTACCCATAGTCACAAGGTCAGTATGCAGTATAAACAGGATTTAAACATAACATTTGTATTCTATAGTATAATAGAATTAGTATTAATCTGCAGTGATACAATGGAAAGAATACTGAAGAAAATCTGGTTTAGGAGGCCACTTCGGCAAATTTTTAGATATCTTCCTGGTTCTAAGTTTCTTCATTTGTATGTTAGGGAGAGTTCTACTCCCTCATATAAAATATATTACGATTCAATAATATGTGCATAGTCTTTAACTATTATATATATATATATATGTATAATTAAAAAACACTTTAATATATTACAAACACAGATATACATGTATAGCACTTTGAGGATAGAGAGTCCCTCACCTCAGTATATTAATCCCAGGACCTAGACACATACTTGAAAAAGGCTATAATTTTTTACACTTCACCTATCCTTTTACAATTTAAATTTAGAAGTTGAATTCATTTTGTTGAAATTATATTTTGTCCCTGGTTGCTTATTCTATAAAAATATCAGTATAACTCATTCTTTTATTTTAAAAAAGTTTGAAATAATCTACATAAGCTTTCTTTTTTTATACTTTGCATGAATATTCTTTGATTTTGGCTTGTCTTTAAGAAATAAATTAAGTGGTTCTTGGAAGAATTGCCTGATTAGTTTTGGGCAAAATAAACTAAAGTAGTATTCATTTTATTTACAATTGCAGTGGTGAAAGGAAAATATTACATTTCAGAAACTACATCAACATAATAGAACATTTAACGTGGATTAACATGAATTCAATATTTTCATTTTTGCAGGTACTATGATAATTTTTATCAGTTATGCTTTTTCCCTTTATGATGTAGCTTATCTATATGGATAGGTAGTATTTGGTCAAATTCTACAATTCCTCCACACTTAAGAGTCATCTTGGCTAGTACATTTCTTATATGAAAACCTTACATACAAAGGAAATGCTAGTGTAATGGCAGAAGAACAAGATTCTAAGTCCTAAAACATATTAATTCCAATAAAGGCTTTGCATTATTTTTATAATACCATAATATAATACCTCCTAACCCCTCAGAAACCTCAGTTTCTTCTCTTATAAAATGGGGATAAAAATTTTTCACTTTTCACTCTTAGTATTATTATAAAGATCAAATGACATAGATTTAAAATTCTTCATAACTTTAAAGAATTAAATAAGTATCAACCCCTGTGGTATGCAAAACTTGAAAATATTTCCAAATATTATAGAATCATGTTTTTCTATATGATGCACATGCATACATGCATATGTATATAAACACACTATATATGTATACACACATGCATGCACACACATATACACATTCTTCTGGCCTTCATAATATTTTCTTTTTAAAATTTTATTCTTTAGATTAAGGTCTTTATCAGAACCATTTTATGTTATAGACAATATCTATTTCTTTACAATTTATGCATATAAGTGGTTTATAAAAGTTTCAAAAAACTGACTTTTCCTTAACCCTCAGTATGACAAGAAAACATGGGTTCATTTCTATAACCACTTTTTAAGTTGATTTTAACAATCACAATTGCTGATAACTTTTTCCATATACTTTTTTTTTTTCCTACTAGTGTTTCCACACCCTGGGCACTTCTGAAGCAAGTGCTGAATTAGAGTAAACAGGAAGATATGCTGACAACATCTTAGTAAATTTAAAAGTAGAGTGCCTTATTCCCATATGCCCTACAAAGTGGTTTCCTGTAATTTTGTTTCCAAGAAAACACTGCATTGTTTGTGTGTGTGTAAGAGGATACACAATCTAATAATGAGTATATATATATATATATATATATATATATATATATATATATATACATATTCCTATAAATACCTTTGGTGTCTCTTTGTCTGACTTGGGAAAGAATAGATCCAATAGTTGAATAGACTTTGGACAATATCACTTGTCTCATACTTCAATTAATAAAATAATTGAGGTAATTTAAGGTTGTGGTTATGGATATAGCTGGTGCAATACTTAGAGTTGCACTTATTTCCAGTCATTATTCATTTCTTTTTTCTCTACTATCTCACAAAAAATCTCATAAAACAATAGCTAATACCAAAAAGGAATTCTTCTGAATACGTTATAAGTTAATTCAATATGGACTGAACAAAATATTTTTCAACCTTATTAAGAAATTTGGAAAATAACCTCAATAGGATAATCTTCAAAATCAAAGGACATTGATGCATGTAAAAATAATAAGTCATTCAGACAATTAGGATAATTCATGCTAAAATGTGAATTCATTTTAATTTCAAGGTAAGTGGTTAAAAGATGAATTTTGATTTTTCATTGCAGGAAATATTAAAGAGAGTGATAATTTTAACAAATTATAGTCCCCATTGAAAGGTGAAAACAAAACACTACACAATATGCATAGGTTCATTTCTAATCTATGCCAAGCTTCAAATCATCTAAGAAAATAAGAAGTGCATCTAAGAAACCATTCTTTTGGTCTTTACCTGTGAAGTTTTTGAGTCTTAATATATCTTAAGTTTTTTTTTTCTTCTCTTTCATGTGAAATTATATTTTTGAGTCAAGAAAAGATGAAAATAAAATTTATCCTAAAATAAATCTCTAAATGATCATTTCCTGATTTAAACACTTATCTTTCTCCTTTGTTGAATCTGTCATATTGGTTTCTCTGGTTAAGTTCTATTCTCAAAGTAGTAATAACTGACCATTTTGTAATGATATAAATTATAGACTTTTAGGTGACAGCCTAACAGTATTTATAGTTCTCTGGGATGTTCTTTTTAATAAACATTTCTCAAATGTTTCCTCTGTGCAAAACAATGTATTAAATGCTAATAATACACAGGCAAGACATAAGCCATATCTTTTGGAGATTTCTTTCTAAAAATGAATTCACTAACAATAACATAATCATCATTATCATAATAATAACAACATCAATAAAAAGAAATGCTATATGTATTATCAATAATTATCACTAATAATAATTTAACTTTTCTTTAAAAAACATAGAGGAATCTATGACACAATTAAAGACATGATAGAAAAGACATATTTAAGGAACCTAGACTTGCTGGTCAACAATGATTAAATCAGAAATTGGCAGAAATTGTTCAACATATTTAGCATCTAGTAAATATGTAGAAAGGTATAATCTGGCAGCTGGCATTATACATCTGAAGCTATTTGTAAAGGAGATAAAGTTGAAATCTTCCAATGAAATGAAGAGTAAGCAAGAATACCCATTATCACCATTTATTCAATATTTTACTTGAAATTCTAGTATTAGCAATAAGACAAGAAAATGAAATTGAAGAAATAAAAAGACAATGAGTTACCAAATCTATCACTCTTTGTAAATAATATCATATTTAAAGAACTCTAAACTCAAAAACAAAGTTATGCAGTTTCTTATGCTATGTCATTTGTTCTTTCTCTGGTCCCTCTATCTCCAATTATCATATATAATTGCTAACTGAATATTGCTCTTATATGTTATCATTTTAAACTTATGCACGTACCCTGAAACTGAAGGAACTAGTCTTATACATCTCAAGAATAATTGTTTTTGATTTATCTGGATTTCAACAAATGTAGGTTCTATCTTAAATGATATAGATTGAAACATAGTTACAATTTATATAGTACCAAAAAAAAAGTAAGTTTGGGGCATTAATCCACCTCTAAATCAATCAATAATAAATAATTTTAATATCTAATCAATAAATCAACCTTATTTGAAGCATATGCTGATGTCTCAAAGACCTCCAAATGAAGTTTCTAAGGGGATATAAATTGATCTCTATTACAAATGGCTTTCTTGAAAAAAATTTAAAAAGATCTTAAAAGAGAGAATAAAAATGGGGAAAGAAAATGAGAACTTTGCAGGAGAATTTGGAAAAGAAAACACAAATTAATTGAAGAAAACAAATCATATATATACATATATATACATGGAAAAAGAATATATATGCTTAAGAAAAGCATTTATTAAAAACAGATTTGGCAAAATGGAAAAAGAAAACAACTTGAAAAATAAATTTGGTGAAATGGAAAAAGAGAACAACTCCTTAAAAAATAGAATCAGTAAAATGAAAAAGAAAAATCCAATGAACAAAAAAACTCCTTTAAAAAAGTACAATTGGCCAAATGCAAAAGAGGGTAAAAAATTAACTAAAGAAAATAAATTAGTGAAAATTAGAATTGGACAGCTGGAAATGAATGACCCAAAGAGACACCTAGAATCAGTCAAACAAAACCAAAAAAATAATAATGATAAATAAAAGAGAAAAAATAAAAGAAAATGTAAAATATTTCCTTGGAAAAACAACTGAGTAGAGACAATGTAAGAATTATTAGACTATCTGAAAACCGTGATGAAAAAAAGAGGCTGGACAACAACTTTCAAGAAATTGTTAAGGAAACCTGTCCTGATATCTTAGTAGCAGAGGATAAAATAGCCATTGAAAGAATCTACCAATCACCCCCTGAAAGAGATGCCAAAATGAAAACTCCAAGGAATATTGTAGCTAAATTCCAGAATTATGAGATCAAGGAGAAAATACTGCAAGCAACAAGAAAGAAACAATTCAAATATATAGGAGCCACTATCAGGATTACTCAGGACCTAGCAGTTTCCATTTTAAAGAATTGAATGGCCTGGAATATGACATTCTGGAGGGCAAAGGAGCTTGAACTGCAACCAAGAATCAACTATCCAGCAAAACTAAGTATTATCTTTCAGGAGAAAAAGATGAAGATTTAATGAAATAGAGGATTTTCAATTATTTTTGATGAAAAGACCAGAATTGAACAGAAAATTTGATCTTCAGAAACAAAACTCAAGAGAAGTATAAGAAGGGAAAAAGGGAAGGGGAAAAAAAAAAACAAACTTTTTTCAAGATTAAAATGTTTACATTCCTACACTAGGAAGATGATATGTGTAACTTTTGAGAACTGTGTCCTTGATAAGGGTATACTTAGAAAATGGATGTATAAGCTGACTTTAATGTGAGTATATTAAAAAGAAACTAGATGTGGAAAAGAGAAAAGGGAAGATGAGGTAAAATGGGTTAAATTGTATTACATGAAGAGGTTAAAAAAGACCTATTATAGTTGAGGGACAAAACGGAGGGGGATGAGCTTGTTTGAATCTCAATCTCATCAGAGGGAGGAAGGAAAAGTTAAGATAATTTGAAAAGGAACATCTCCCTGAGAAGGGCCTAAAAGAAAAGTGGAGAGAATTTCTTCCTAGCATAGAAAGCTAATGTGAACAAACACATAATCAAGTTTCAATAATAGTGAATTAGTATCCCAAATTTTCCACATTTTCATGCACATTTGTCACTTTTCCCTTCAATCATTTTAGCTAATATGATTAGTGTAAAATATCTCAAAGTTGTTTTGTTTTGTATTTTTCTAATCAATACTGATTTGTAGCATTTTTTCATATGACTATAAATTGTTTGAGTTTATCAGAAATCTGCATGTTCATATCCTTTTACCATTTATCACCTGTGGAATAACTCATATTCTTAGAAATTTGACAAAGATCTTTATATATTTTAGATGAGACTATTATTTGAGAAACTGTCTATAATAAATTTCCCCTCTAATTTTCTGTATTCATTTTGATTTTAACTACATTTGCTTTATTTATACAAAACCTTTTTTGACTTAATGACATTAATTTGAAATTATCCATTTAATACCTCAGTCTTGTATCTCTTGTTTATTCATAGATTATTCAGCAATCCAAAAGTCTGATAGGTAATATCTTGTCTTCTTCCTCTTCCTCTTCTTCTTCTTTCTCTTCATTCTTCTTCTTTCTTCTTCCTCTTCTTTTTTGAAGTGTCTCTTTATATCTAAGTTATGTATATATTTTAATCTTATCTTGATATATGGTGTAAGATATTGGTCTGTGACCATTTCCCAGATTTCCCCCAAATTTTTTTCTTGTCAAATACAAGGTTACAATATTTATTTGTTACTGCAAATTGTATGTCTATTCTGTTCCACTGATCTACCTTTCTATTTCTTAGCCTGTACCAAATAGGTTTGATAATTACTACCTTCTAATAGAGTTTAATGTCTGCCACTGCTAAGCCTCTTTTTAAAAATAGATTTCTTTTGTCGTTGTTATTGTTTTTGTTGTTCATTAAAGACTCATTTTTCTACATTGACCTTTGCAAAGCTATCTCTTCCAAATTTTTCTCTCCTTCCTCCACCTCCTCCCCTAGATGACAGATAGTCTAATACATGTTAAATATGTTAAAATATATGATAAATTCAATATATTTATACATATCTATACAGTTATCTTGTTGCACAAGAAAAATCAAATCTAGAAAAAGAAAAAAAACAACCTAAGAATGAAAACAAAATGCAAGCAAACATTCATAGAAAGTGTTAAAATGCTATGTTGTGGTGTATACTCAGTTCCCACTGGCCTCTCTCTGGATGTGCATGACTTTCTTCATTGCTGAACAATTGGAAATGGTTTGAATCACCTCATTGTTGAAGAGAAACAAGTCCATCATTTCTAAAATATACAGAGAATTGACTCAAATGTATAAGAATCCAAGCCATTCTCCAATTGATAAATGGCCAAATGATATGAGCAGACAATTTTCAGATGAAGAAATTGAAACTATTGCTAAGCCTCTTTAAATTTTTTATTCTTTGATAGTCTTGACTTTTAGCTTTTCCAAATGAATTTTGTTATTACTTTTCCCCCTTAGTTCAATAAAATAATTTGATCCAATGATTTTGAAGAATAATCTACAATTAGACTAGAAAAGTAATTAAACTGCCTATAGTACTTGACCCATTAATACTCCTACTATGTCTATTTCCCAAGATGATTAGGGAAAATGAAAAAGAACCTATGTGTTCTAAAATGTTTATAGAAGTTCTCTTTGTGGTAGCAAAGAACTGGAAATTGTGGGAATATCCATCACTTGGAAACTGGCTGAACAAGTTGTGGTATATTATTGTGAAGGAATATGCTGCACTAAAAACAATGATGAGGTTGATGATCTTGGAATAATAAATATGGATAGACTTTCACAAATCAATGATGAATGAAATGAGTAGAAACAAAAGATCTTTTAGGAATATTGTTTTAAGAACAACTTTGAGTGACTAAGTTTTTTGACTAATATAAATATCCAAATTAACTATAAAGGATATATGAAGGAAGATACTATCTATATTCCGAAAAAGAATTGAAAACAAAATGTGACACACACACACATCCCTTTTCTATTCTACTATGATGCAGAAATGGTTTTATTTCTTAAGTTCAGAATAAAATAATTTTAAAATGACAATTACGATTAAGAACCTAAGACAACTTGGACTCAATTAGGCTAAAAAATAGAGTTTAAGAATAAGAGTATTATGAAATGATTTCCTAGGTAGTTTAAAGACATATTGTAAAGGCATCCAAATGCCAAGCTTAAGATTTAAGCTTGATTTTGAAGTCATATGACAATATCTGAATAGTACATTAGGAAGATTAGTTGAGCAGTTGCATTTTAAATGATTTAAATGTGAAGTATAGTAAAGGCAAGAAGGAAAATTAGGAAGCTTTTCAAGTAGTTTAAAAATATCCAAAGTAGGGTAATTCCTGGGAGAGTGGAGGAGAGAGACTAGATATTGAGAAAAGATTTGGCAAATGATCGAATGTGTGGAGTTAGGGAGCACCAGTCAGATTCAAAGATGACTGCCAAGTTTTGCATCTGTGTGATTGGGAGGATATTTAAGCCAATTACAGGAAAAGAAATTTGCAAAGAAAAAGGTCTTGGGGGAAAAATGATGAGTTTAGTTTTAGACAGGTTGAATTTCAGATGTCAGTGATCCATACAGAGAAAAAAAATATGTAACAATAAGGAAAAAGAGAGAGAGAGAGAGAGAGAGAGAGAGAGAGAGAGAGAGAGAGAGAGAGAGAGAGAGAGAGAGAGAGAAGAAGCACAGAGATAAAAAGACAAAAATGGAGAAGAGGGAAGCAAGGAAGGAAAGAGAAGAGAGAGACAAAGAGAGACTTACATAGCACTCACCCTATGCACAAGCACAGTCATAGTTATCAAAGAAGTGAGAAATTTAAATAAGACAAGATTTCTGTCTTCATGGAACTTTTAGCTTAGTAAGTGAAAAATAAACATGTACATATATACACACATAGGAAACTAAAATACAAAATAATTTATTATAAGTTCTTTGGAGAGCAGCCAAGCTAGCATGACTTTCTTATGTTTACTAACCTCTAAGGGCTATACAAATGTAGAAGAAAATAGGTTTCCCTTCCCCAGGAGTCCATAAAATTAGTCTGGAGAGCTACTTCTTGGCAGTGTGGCTTTTAGGAGTTGGTAAAGTGAATTCCTATTTATATGCATATTAGACTAAGGAATCTCTGAGGTTGAAGGTCAAAGTCATTGTTAACTAAAGAGAATTTTCTACATATTTTTGAACATCTTCGGCTATAGTTCATGAAGAGCAGATGGTCCTCAGGACTTGTCTTTTTCAAAGAGTTATTTTGAATTATATATATATTTCAATTCCTTACTTCTGCATCCTTCTAGCAAAGCATATATACATATCATGTGTGTATGTAACATATATGACATGTATATTCATGTATATTGCATTACATATACATGTATATCCATTACATAATATATGCATGCATATATATATATATATACATCTGCACAGACAGAAAGACAGATAAATGATTAAATAGATAGATGATGTGCGTTTCTTCCCACTTTGGGGAAATTTTTTTTTTAAAAAGGGCATATTTATACTTCTATTTATAATGTTCAATATAGTTCAACAATTAAAATTTAAAAAAAAAAACAGAAAACTAGTTCACTCCAATAATCATTTGAGTCATGGTTCTGGGAAATGAAAATCATGAAATAGGTTCTTGAGAAATAGTAACTCTAAAAGAACTGTCTAGAGTACACTAAAAATTTCAGGCTGCCCAATTAAAGACTGCATAACTGAAACTATTGTATTTAAAGGAGGCAAAGCAGTAAGGCAGAAAGAAGTGATAGGTGCTAATATAGTTCTGCCATTAACATGTTGTAATACCTTGAGCAACAATTTTTACTTTTCTGTACATTCTTCTTCCCATTTGTATAAAAGAAGAAGGGGTAGATTAGATATCCCCTAAACTCTATACTTTTAAAACTTTTAGCTATTTCCATTTACTAAATCAATAAGGATGTGGCATATATGTATAAATAAATATACATGAAGGCATAAAAATTCCTTATTATTGCTCTGTAAGAAATGACCAAC
>JAJPUD010003452.1:49195-63511 GCA_023553655.1 Myrmecobius fasciatus
ACACACACACACACACACACACACACACACACACACACACACACACAAAAATTTATTTACCTGCACAGGTTTGATTGGATTCATCTTCATTACCACCACAATCATTAGCCCCATCACAAAGCCATCTCTTGGGAATGCAGCGATTATTCTGACACTTAAACTGATCATCTGGGCAGCTGTGATTAACTGGAGAAGGGGGAGGGAAACAACAACAACAATAAAAAGATTATTTCCTCTTACACATTTACTTGGAATTTGCAGAAAACATGATTATACTAAATTGCATTCAGAATATAGGTACAATTATTGTGACTAGCTCATCATGATATAAATATTATGATTTGTCATTTTCTATAATTCAGAATTTATGCTAAACAGAATTTTCTCAATCCCAATAATAATTTTAAAATAATCCACATAGCAAACAAACACTAGAAAATAAAATCCACATGTAGCATGTAATTTAGGTAGCTTTTCCCAACAGAGGCAGAATGGCATGATTGTTGCTCTGAAGAGAAAGACAACCTGATCTTAAGTTTTATCATTGCCACTGGGATTTTTGCAGCTATTGGAAAGTCATTAAACCTCTTTTAGATCCAGGTTCTTTATCCATAAAATAGGAATGATAATAATTCTGATAATTATAATAATTTTGGTGATACCTACTTAAAGAGGTGAGGTTCAAATAAGATGGTATGTGCAAAGTATTTATAAACTTTAAAAAACTACATAAATGTCAGTTAATACTATAATAACCTCACTTCCTATCCTATGCCTTTTAAAAAACAATTCCTTAGAATTTTAAGTTTCTCAACCATAAACTCACTCAAAACTAACTTTTGAGCACCTGGGTGGGGAATTACAGCAGTAAAACTGGAGCAAGAACAAATAAAGAAACAAATACCCCCCCCAAAAAAACAACAACAACAACAAAAAAACCTTTTATCTTAATCCTAAATTTGGGCAACAGTTTGGAAAAAAAAAAGTTTTTGTCAAATCAACCTGTGAATCATAATATATCCTTCAAATGTTACAATAATCCCATCATACTCTTCTGGTTTCATTTTTTTTTCCCCAGGGGAAAGAGAAAAGTGATAGAGAATTAGGGGAAATCACCATTTAGGATAGGAAATACTTGCTAAATATGTGATTATGATTAATTGTCAAAGCAAAATTGATCATCCTAAGGTTTTATATGAAAGCAAACATAAGAATTTTGAAGACCATAGACAAACCTTCATAAGCAAAGCTTTTCACAGCTAAGTTCTAAATCTCCAATATCTAAGCTCCACAGGATACCATCTTAATGTTAACCCACTGTGATTATTGTGTCTAAGTACTAAAAGCTAAATCCCTGCCTGAATTGGCATGCTCTTCAGCATTTATTCTACAAGTTCAACATTCTTTTTGAAATAATTTGCAATAAGCCTTGTAGTTGCAGTTCAGCATGATACAAATGAATGTCAGTATTAGTCTCATTTAGAAGTTGAAAAATAGTGCTTTATTTTGCAATGCTGGTGTATTGCAAGAGCACACACTTCCAGGTTATTTTTAATGAAATACTATTTTAATCTTTAAAATGGCTATGGTAATAATGATGTTTTTATCACCCTTCAGAAAAAGTTTTGATTCATTTATAACCAGAAAAAATGGGTAGAGGAAACATTTTTATAACCTGGTATGTGGATATGATTAACATTTTGTATACACTTCACAGAACTGAATAAGAACCATATTCTAGGGAAGAAAAGGAAAGTCATTCAACACATTATAGGGTCAAAATTTCAAAGTGGCAACACTTTATATATTCACTTCATTGAAGCCTGACAGAAAGGTTTTGAAAATTTCCACCACAATGTAAATGGTAATTTAAGAAATGATGCTACTATCTTGAGGTTTAGAATTAAAGAAGCAGATAATTTCATAAGAACCACAGAAACTAGGATAATAAGAGATCTGAAAATCATTAAGTGAAACTTTCTAAATAATTCTCTTATGTAGTAAAAGCTAACTTAATACTTGCATGACTAACACTGAAATATGCAATATGAAGTGAAAGGCAAATGAAACTCCTTAGTGCCATTGGTGAACTTTCATGAAGAAATCGTAGGTAAAAACATACAAGAAAAGTCTAATCCTTTGAAATGCCAGAAATTTTAAACTCAAAAGCTCCTAAGATAGAAATCAAGAAAAGGTTGTTTGTTACTTAAGAATTATTTAGCGGGCAAACAGGAAACAACTTGAAAATCTGTCTCATCCTTCCCCAACAGAACGATCCCAATTATATAGCATATATAATTATAATATTAAGTAATTATAATTATAAAATTATAAAAAATGTTAAGGATTTCCTAAATACTTTATTTCTTGTCTTTTATTAATCACAATTAATCTTATACCTCAAAAAAGAATTATATAATTTTGAAGTACTATATATATAACTTTATATTATTAAATCTATATCTATTTAAAAAAATATACAGAGCTATAAGGCATGTATGGATTGTACTGGAGATAGTAACCACATAGATGAGATCACAGATCCCTGAAGTTTCTAAAGTATGTCCCCAGGTACACATATATACACATATTGTATTTCTACAATATTAGCAAAGTTGTCATGCAAGTGACCAAACTATTTGACAACTCTTTACTGCATACTATTTTTCTAATTACCTGGGAACCTCCTTCAAAAAATTTTAGAAGGATTTTTTTTCTGAGGCAATTGGGGTTCAGTGACTTGCCCATGATCTTACAGCTAGGAAGTGTTAAGTGTCTGAGGTCAAATTTGAACTCAGGTCCTCCTAACTTCAAGACTAGTGCTCTATCCACTGCTGCCCCAGAAGGATTTTGAATATTCTAATCATAACTATTCACATTTGTGAAAGTCCATCACACAAAAAAGTCATAAAAAATTAAATAGCCTCAAGATATCTCAGTATCTTGGACAGCAACCTTCCATATATAGATAACTTTAAATAAAAGTGCAAACATCTTATTACTTAATACTCTAACCTATTCAGATTCTTTTGGAAATTAATATTTTAAAGTAAAATGCAGAAAATCCTAAAAAAGACTTTTTTATGTTTGTATAAATGTTCAATACAGGGGCAAATAAAATATATGCCTACAGATGGGGAGGGAGGCATTCTCTAATTTGCCATATCTCTGAGTCATATAAGCTTAATGTTTTGTTTTGTTTTTTCTATAATGATTTTGTGCACAAAAATGCCACGGTTCACTAATATCTCTTAATGTGAACAATGTCTCCAAGTAAGAAGTATACAGGTATTCCTTTTTTCTTATTTTCAAAGAAAATAACTTAACTTTTTAGTTTGGAAAATGTTAAACTTTGCTTTTTTTTCCCATCACATTAGCCTCTTTATTTAGGAAAACATTCTTGTATCCTTGAGAACTTTTAAAACAATTGCACTAACAACTAAAAAAAATCACATTATATTTCTCAGTAGCTACTGATATTACTGGATTTTTAAAAGTTACAAAACATCTTGAATTAGTTACAAGAATGATATATTTTGTGACTAAACAGAACAAATTGAAATAAATGTGTACCTCAGTATGTAAGATCAACTTGTTAAAAAAAAACTGCCAAATTGATATTTTTACCTGAATTATAGTTTAGCTATCTATACCAATCAAAATGTCTAAAGTATTGCAAATTTTTTTCTTTATTCTCTCCATATAAAGACATAAGTACCCAAGATAAGTGAAAGCATGAAAATCATGACTAGTTGATGAAGAAAACCCCAAGTGGGGTCATGAAGAACTGAACACATGACTGAAAATAACTGAACAACAACATTATATTACTTATTAAGTACAGGATAAAACTCCATCTGCTCAAAACCTCAGATTTAGAACTAGAAGTCACCTAAGAGGCCACTTCCATGCCAATCCAATGATCTTTCAAATAGATCATGCTACCTCCTCTTGAACTAAGATTACCTATGATGCCTGTGGAAAAGGCTTGTGAAATATATATATATATATATATACATATATATTAATATGAAGAATAAAAAAGATAAAAACTGAAGAATTTAGTCTGGTATTATTCATGAGTAATTTTATATGCAAGTTATGCTCTCTAAATGTAGTTTGATGGGCCAGTGTTCTTGCCCCCATTTAGTTATCATAGTGGCTACCATATAAAAAAACCAAATTAAATCTTTACTAATTTTGAAAAGCTATAATAACTTTTGATAAATGTACATACCTAGTGTTCCATGGATTAGAGGATTATGGAATAAGACTTGGATAGAATATTTAAAGTTGTTCAAGTTTAATGCCTTAATTTCAAAATGAGTAAACTAAGGCTCAGACAGATCAAGTGACTTGCCCAATATTCCATTGCATGTAAGAGTCTGAAGCAGGATTCAAATTCATGTCCTTCTACTTCAGTTGAGCACTATCCACTACCTTGTATCTTGTCCTGCTAGATCATGGTGCTTCTGATGTTACTTTTGACTTCTATCTTTCCCTTACCTGCCCAATTACCAAACTTTATTGAGTTTCTTTAAGCGACTTCTTTCTCCTCTATCTCCTTTTGTTCCCATTGCCATGTTATTAGTCCAGGCACTCAACTATGGCCTAATGACTCTCTTTAAGCAGTCTTCTCATACCTCTTTGTTCTTCCAATCTCTCTCACCTCTATTTGTCCTTCAGGGTTGAGGGAGAGGAATATGGGGCAGAATCCTCTTTCTTATGTGCAGAACTTATGTTTTTCCTTTGTTCAAAAACCTTTGACAATCTGTCTTTACTATTTGTCAAATAAGATCAAGTTCCTTAAATTGACATTTGATGCTCTCTGTCAATACCCTACTTTTCCAATATAACCTCTAATTACTCCACTTTCCATAGTTGATATTACATCAAAGTGGACCCTTCACAATTCTTCATATATACCCTCTACTTCCCTGACTCCATTCCTTTCCCCATGCTGTCTGCTAGACCTGGAATGCCCAAGTTCTAGAAAATGTCTTTCATCACCTAGTCAAGTAGTGTTTTAATTTCCAAATTAATGACTGTAGAAAAAAGGAAATGAAGTCTCTTTAGCATCACTTCTCAATGAACTCATGTACACTCCCAGTGATTTATCCCTATTTTCCTTCTGTAATCTCACAAATCAGTTTTTCAATAACTTAGTTTACCTTTGCAATTTATGGTAAGCTGACTGATTTTTTCAATTTTACAAGTTCTGATAATCTTCCTTTTCCAAACATGCATTATTTGAAAATTGGCATAACTTTTATCTAACCCCATTTCTCTAGAACTTCCACTCTTCACATTTCTTTCAAGTGTTTTAATAACAGTAACAAGAATTTATGTAATGCCTTAAGTTTTGCAAAGTGCTTAAAAATATTACCTGTTTGGATCCTGATAATAGTTCTAAAAATTAGGTGCTATTATTATTCCCAATTAACAGATGAGGAAATTGATACAAAGGTCAAGTGTATAAAGACTCAGAGTCACATAGCTAGTAATTGTTTAGGATTAGTTTTGAACTGACTTTCCTGACACCAACGCAAGACCTGTATCTGCTGTACCAACAACTGGCTACATTTAGCCTTATGACTACAGGGAAATCATTTCATTGTTCTGACCCTTGAATAGGAAGAAATATGACTGTTCCCAGGAATATTCCACTATAATGATGATAAGAATGAATTTAATCCCATCTGAATTATGAAAGTAATGACTTCACTGAACTCTTATAAAACATTTTTCCCCTAAAAATATAAGAAATTCTTGTCACTGTACTAAAAGCAGAAAAAGTGTTATTTTTCTAGCAGATGCTAAAAGAACAACCAATAGCCAATGGATAAAAATTGTATTTTTCACTTTTGTTTAACTTTCCCATATGTGTTTTTTTTTGCTTTTTGCTGAGGCAATTGGGGTTAAGTGACTTGCCCAGGGTCACACAGCTAGGAAGTGGCTGAGACCAGATTTGAACTCAGGTCCTCCTGACTTCAGGGCTGGTGCTCTAACCAGTGCACCACCTAGCTGCCCCTCATATGTTGTTTTTACAACAATGCATGGAGGCAGGAATCCTGTATGTTGTCTTTTCAGAATTCATCTCTTTTAAAAATTCATCTCCAAGAGTCACTTGCCAAGGACTAATGGAGTGGTTAGCAACCTTCTATACCAATAACTTTGTGTTGAAGGAATTTAAATGTTATCTTATATTTTAGCACAGGAAGATCCAGGATGTATACTACACCAATAATCAAAGACTGATCTACTTTAGTAAGAAAAGTGGAGGGAAAAAGCCAATTCAGGGAGTATCAAAAGAAAATATAAGAACAATAAAGCCAAAAATAAATATTGAGCCATTACATTCATACTATCCTATTATACTCTTATTATTCATAAAATGATAATGTAATGACTAAAATACTATTTCCATTAAAAGGAAAGAAGTAATAATTTATAATATATGAACTACAATTTAGTTTTAGATACAATTCTCCTTGAATTATAATATTTTAGTGGGTCATTCTGACAATTTAAACATGGAAATAGTTAGGAAAATAAAAATATATATATATATGTATATATATATATATATATTTCCAAAAGAACATACAGCAATTCACTAAGTCCTCATCACTGCCATCTAAGCAGTCATCATCTCCATCACATTTCCATCGATCCTGGATACAGCGTCTGTTTCTGCAGCGAAATTCTCCAGGTTTGCATAAGTGAGGTACTTCTTCTGGGTTGACTAAAATTTAAAAAGAGAGAGAGAAGAAAGCAGGATACATAAAATATACATTTGTATAGATTTCTGAACAGAATCAGGAAGACTTGGAATTAATAGGGTACCTATTAGCCATATGATGCTAGGAAATTCATTGAACATCACTGGACCTCAGTGTCCACATCCATAAAATGAAGATATTGGACTTAATGACTTCTAAAAAAAATTTCCCCTAGTTATAAATCTATATGCATTAGGTCATCATTCTTCAAATACCTACAAATAGCTACTTATGTATATATATACATATATACATACATATATAGCATGTGATATATAAATATAATATATAACTCCATACACAAATGTATGTGTGTATATATGTGTACGTATAAATATGTCCATATATAACTGTATACCTACATGTGTTTTCAGGGTGTGTATGTGTATGCATATGTATGCATATTTCTAAGTTCTTGATTTTTCCCTAGTTCCCAAGTTCTCATATTGCAAATGCAATAACTGGAAATGTCACTGTAAGAAATGTCTCCAGATACTTACAAAGGTCTAAGGGCAATGCCATTGATGGGGTAGAAGAAATGGCTTACATATTAAGTCTAGTCAATATTTTTTTAAAAATTCTCCCCAAAAAAGAAAATGAGTTAAATAAATAAAACAAAAGTAACCACAAGTCCTTGCCATCCCTCTTTTAGATATACAGACATTCTATGTGCATAGGGCTTACATTTCTTAGGTAAGCAATCTGATTAGCATTTTGATCCCAGGAAATCTATAATTTTTACTACAGTTTAACTCTAATCTTTCTCTGTTAACAAAAGTAGCATTTGACTTTAGATATAATTTATCTGTATTCAAATTTTAATGATCAACAATGAAACAACCTCTCCCCAAAGAACAACAACAACAACAGCAACAAACAACAACATACCCTACAACTGATCCCTTTTCCCCTTGGACCAACTGAGATAACCTTTTCCTAATAGCAATTGGAGGTAGAGAATAAGAAATTAAATGCTAACACAAGTGTTTGGTGTGTGTACCAGATCATTTTGTGATCTCTTTTCTCTGTACTTTTATAACAGTTATTGTTTATACTACATACTTCAGCACTAAATTGTATAGTCTTTAATTGTCCTCTAATTGTATTGCTTTGTGATATGCATAATTCTAGCTTTTCCTAGAAGTCAAATTAATAATTTTCATACTTGAGGAAAAGTCTATGTCTGTTTGGGGAAAGAAGGTCAACTAGGATGCAATTTAGGGTAAGGAAGGCTGACAGATGAAAGTTAAAGTACAGATTTCTTATTGTGGATAAGGTTGTAGAGATTTCTGCCATGAGAAAAAGAATTTTCAAAAGAGATATGTCATTGTGATAGTTCAGGCCAGTTCCAATGATCTTGTGATAATGGAGTACCATTTACACCCAGAGAGAGGACTATGGGAACTGAGTGTGCAATCACAACATAGCATTTTTACTTCTTTTGTTGTTGTTTGCTTGAATTTTATTTTCATTCTCATTTTTCTTCCTTATTGATCAGATTTTTTTGTGTGCAGAAAGATAATTGTATAAATATGTGTTACTATATTTTATATACATATATTTTTACCATATATTGGATTACTTGCCATCTAGAAAAGGGGGTGGGACAAAGGGGAGAAAAACTGGAACACAAGGTTTTGCAAGGGTCAATGTTAAAAAGTATCCTTGCATATGTTTTGAAAATAAAAAGCTTCAATAAAAAAGAAAGAGATGTCAGCTACTGTTAAAGCTAAACAAAAGAGGAAGTATCAATATTATAGTTTTCATCATGATCTTTAAATTTTCAAATCTAGATCAAAGGTCATAATGATCCTTTAATAGTAACAATTCTGATCTTTCCAGGTAAATTGTAAGATATTTGAAGGCAGTTACCATGTCTTGTAGTCCTTTTCTACCAACTATCTAAAAACAATTGCATAATCAATATTAGTAGTATGTACCATGAACACTTAACTAATATGAGCTAAGAAGTCTTCTCTCTCCCTCTACAATAACTAAGCCCAATTTCTTATGACATGCTTTTCATTTTAACTCAGTTAAGGTGCCAGGTTTAAGATTAAATGGAATTATTTCTCCACTTCAGGAAAGCTGAACATTTCAGTATGAAATAATATTCTCATTCCAGGGGATTTTAATGAATGAGTTTGTCCCAATTTATAATAAGAATGTCTGTCAATACTCTATTTTTTATTGGAAAGCTAATTATTTAGAGATATGTTTAATGGGTCCTGAAATTTTTCAGTATTGTATAGGAAATTTTTTGTTAGCATTCTTTCCAAATCTATTATGGTCCATTTCACAGTTTTGAAAACATACATTAAAATGGATATGTAATAAATGCTTTGAATCTACTATTCACATTCTGCGTTGATCTCAGGATGCCAATAAATCTTTTAACATGTTTAGTCTCAATCTTATCTTTGCTATCTTTATTTTCTTTGCATCTTGCCTGAGGGATAGCAAAATATACAAGTATATGTAGCTATAGAATATATTTACTGATTCAATGTGGTCTCTATATTCAACTTCAGATTCTTTCATTTCTATTTTTTTGGCTTGTATTAAGAATTTTACATTTTTGAATCTAAATTTGGAATCATGGAAAAGATATTTTACAATGTAAAGATGTTTAATTTGATTTTTTCTGATGAAGGCATATACCTCGACAAGTGAGTAGTAAGACTTTTTAAAAATTCAATTCCCTCTTTAGTTTGGGTGCCATATTTGGTTCTTTTTAAACAAGCCGATTTTAGAAAGAGTTACATGAACTGATGCTGAGTGAAACCAGCAGAACCAGGAATACATTGTACGCAATGAAAGCAAGAAAGTGTGATGATCCACTATGAAAGACTTTGATTCTTCTCAGTGGTTCAGTGATCCAAAGCAATCTCAATAGATTTTGGACAGAAAATGCCATCTGCATCCAGAAAAAGAACAAAGGAGACTGTGTAAAACATGCTATATTGACTTCATTTTTTTTTTTAACTCCCATGGTTTTTCCCTTTTGCTCTGATTTTTCTCTCCCAAAATGATTCATAAAGCAATGGATTAAAAAAAGAAAAGAAAAAGAAAAAAGAAAGTAATACCTAAAAACAAAATAGTACATGGGGCAGCTAGGTGGCACAGTGGATAGAACACCAGCCCTAAAGTCAGGAGGACCTGAGTTCAAATCTGATTTCAGATACTTAACGCTTCCTAGCTGTGTGACTGTGCACAAGTCACTTAACTCCAATTGCCTCAGCAAAAAAAAAAAAAAAGTAGGACAGACACACATACATATATATATACACATATACATTATATATGTGTGTATATATATATATTTCATAAATTTTTGGTCATAAAATATATATGTAGACAACAGAATTACCATTTTGTTTTAAACAAGCTTCAAAAAAGCATGAGGTTATTTGACTACATTTTTAAAGTTTTATTAACAAAAACTAATTTTCATGAATGGATGATAATACTGTCTTGTTTTTCAAATTTTTTTTAGCCATGTCTGACTCTTCATACATCCATTTGAAATTTTCTTGGCAAAGATAGAGAAATAATTTTCCATATCTTCTCCAGCTCATTTTACATATGAATAAACTGAGGCAAACAGGATTGAATAACTTGCCCAAGCTCACAAAGCTAGTATTTGTCTGAGGTCAAATTTAAACTCATGAAGATTTATCTTTCTGACTCTATGTCCACTGTGCCACATACCTGCTACATATAAGTGATATCATATATAATATCAGACTGCTAAATGCATGCATCATATGTAAAATCATTTGGCAGTCTCTCATACCTATAAATCACAACCATAAATTGACTAGTATAAACATTAGGACTTTTAATGTCATGTTCCTTTAAATTCTCCAAAAGTAATTCAAGATAGATAATGAGCTGAGATTTCTATTGTCTTCCTGGGTAGAAAATGTGATTAGTTGTTTTCATTGTAATTCCAAAAGCTTTTCTTATTTCCAAATACAGCTACACAAGTAGTAAAAAGGATCCATCAGTGCTGACTAATTAGTACTGATTAGGTTTAGTGATTACATAAGGTAGGTTTCTCTTAACTGACAGCTTCCATTGCCAGAGCTAGTATCCCCTAGACAATGGTAAGAGAATTTAAATGATGGGAGATGACACAAATACAGCCTCAGTGTAAAATTCAAAAGTCCCATCTCATCTTTGATTTTCTAAATGACTATAACCACCAGTGTCACTTCATGTGCTCATTTAACTTTCATTTATTCATTTATTCACTCAACAAGTTTTTATTGAGTAATTATATGTATGAGTGAAGCACAATGATAGGTCATAGTCTCTGTTTGCATGGGGCTTATAATTTAGCAAAGTAGATAACTTTCTCTAAACTAGTTATTATACTTAAGATAGAATGTTAGAACCTGTGGAAGGTTTATAAAGTGAGCGAGTTAAAACCAGGTGATTTCTGAGGCCTATTTCTGTTCTACACCTATGATTTTATAGGCCTTTAATAAGATCTAAGGTATCCTCAATTCTAGAGTGCTAGTTATAATATTACTAAAATGGATGACCTGAATTTCCAGAACAGAGTTTCTGGCACATAGAGTCAGAAATGGATAATAGTCTTGGTGAAAATGGGACCAACGACCCATTATTAATTAATAAACATCAAAACATTTCCTATTGCCTCTGTATCCACAGCACATGGTACAGTGTCTTGAATATTGTAAGCACTTAATGAATGTTTGATGCCTGAATGATTAAAAACAACAACAAAGTACTCTGGCCAAGAAGTTGTATGAGCAAATTTTAGGTTAAGTGTAAAAGGTGAGAAGGGATCATTCAAAAGTAATCAGATTGTTATCCTACAAAAAGTGAATACTTATCCTTCTTCAATGGCATTCTGATTTTTTAAAATTTTTCTTTCTTGGGGGAGACAGAACCAAGATAGTAGAATACTAGAATACAATTCAACTGAACTCTTCTAACATTCCCCTTCAAACAACTTTAAAATAATTACTTGAATCAATTTTATAGTGGCAAAGACAATTAGAGGTCAGTGTGAGATATTTTGCCAGCTGAAGAAAACTTGGGAGATCAGCAATAGAAATCTGTTACGCTAAGATAGGAGCCCACCCTGAACAGTGAGCCTTGAAAATGGCTGCAACAACAAAAACTTCACAAGTTCTCAGCCCAAAAGTGTTAATGGACTTCAGTTTCAGGTCAAAGATCACTTATTATTGCTCACAAAAGATCAGGGGCTCCGAATATTTCGAGTAAAATGATATTTTATAGGCTTGTTGATATTTTTTAATCTGTCTAAGGCCATTAGAACAAATGAAGGAATGCCTTAATATACCCAGAACAACATGGAAAACAAATAGTTCTAAAAATAATAGCAATAATAAAACTAAGAGTTGGTTTTATGAAAAAACCAACAAAATAGATAAGCCTTTAGTTAATTTGATTAGAAAAATGAAAGAGGAAAATGAAATTATTAGTCTCAAAAATGATAAGGGAGAACTTTCCTCCAATGAAGAGGAAATTAGAGTAATAATTAGGAGTTTCTTTGCCCAACTTTATGCCAATAAATTTGATAATGTAAATCAAATGGAGGAATATCTACAAAAATACAGATTGCCAAGGTTAACAGAAGAGGAAATAAATTATTTAAATAGCCCTATTTTGGAAAAAGAAATAGAACAAGCTATTAATCAACTCCTTAAGAAAAAATCCCCAGGGCCAGATGGATTTACATGTGAATTTTACCAAACATTCAAAGAACAATTAATCCCAATACTATAAAAACTATTTGAAAAAATAGGGAAAAAGGTGTACTACCAAATTCCTTCTATGACACAGATATGGTGCTGATAGCTAAACCAGGTAGGGAGAAAACTGAGAAAGAAAACTAGAGACCCATTTCCCTAATGAATATTGATGCAAAAATTTTAAATAAGATTTTAGCAACAAGATTACAGAAAGTCATCCCCAGGATAATACACCATGACCAAGTAGAATTTATACCAGGAATTCAGGGCTGGTTCAATATTAGAAAAACTATTAGCATAATCAATTATATTAATAACCAAATTAACAAAAACCATATGATTACCTCAATAGATGCAGAAAAAGCCTTTGATAAAATCCAACATCCATTCCTATTAAAAACACTGGAGAGTATAGGAATAAATGGGCTTTTCCTTAAAATGATTAGTAGTATCTACTTAAAACCTTCAGCAAGCATCATATGTAATGGAGTAAAACGAGAACCATTCCCAATAAGATCAGGAGTGAAACAAGGCTGCCCATTGTCACCATTGTTATTTAATATTATCTTAGAAATGTTAGCTTTGGCAGTAAGAGAAGAAAAAGAGATTAAAGGAATTAGAGTAGGTAATGAGGAAACCAAATTATCACTCTTTGCAGATGACATGATGGTATACATAGAGAATCCTAAAGACTCAACTAAAAAACTACTAGAAACAATTCACAACTTTAGCAAAGTTGCAGGATACAAAATAAATCCACATAAATCATCAGCATTTTTATATATTACCAATAAAGTTCAGCAGCAAGAGATACAAAAAGAAATTCCATTCAAAATAACTGTTGATCGTATAAAATATTTGGGAATTTATCTGCCAAGGGATAGTCAGGAACTATATGAACTAAACTACAAAACACTTTCCACACAAATAAAATCAGACCTAGTCAATTGGAAAAACTTAAAATGCTCATAGGTAGGCCGAGCAAATATAATAAAAATGACAATACTACCCAAACTAATTTACTTATTTAGTGCCATACCAATCAAACTCCCAAGAAATTATCTTACAGATCTAGAAAAAATAGTAGCAAAGTTCATTTGGAAGAACAAAAGATCAAGGATCTCAAGAGGATTAATGAAAAAAAAGGCTGACGGTGGCAGACTTGCTGTACCAGATCTAAAACTATATTAAAAAGCAGCGGTCATCAAAACCATTTGGTACTGGCTAAGAAATAGAGCAGTCGATCAGTGGAATAGGATAGAATCACAAGACAAGCTAGGCAATAACTATAGCAATTTACTCTTTGATAAACCCAAAGACCCCAGCTTTGGGGATAAGTACTCCATATTTGACAAAAACTGCTGGGAAAACTGGAAACTAGTGTCGAAGAAATTAGGGCTTGACCCACATCTAACACCACATACCAAGATAAGATCTAAATGGGTTCATGATCTGGATATAAAGAGTGATACTATAAGTAAATAAGAGGAAGGTAATATAGTTTACCTCTCAGACCTATGGAGATGGAATAAATTTATGTCCAAAGAAGAACTGGAACTCTTAATTGAAAACCAGATAGATAACTTTGACTATATTAAATTAAAAAGTTTTTGTACAAACAAAACCAATGCAGACAAGATTAGGAGGGAAGCAATAAATTGGGAAATCATCTTTACATTTAAGGGTTCTGATAAAGGTCTCATCTCTAAAATATATAGAGAATTGTCTCATATTTATAAAAATTCAAGCCATTCTCCAATCAATAAATGGTCAAAGGATATGAA
>JAJPUD010003452.1:68511-80679 GCA_023553655.1 Myrmecobius fasciatus
TGCTTACATTGTGTTTCCTTTATCTGATATATCTTTTTGTGTAGATAAGATTTTTCTTGTACAACAATGATAAGTTAGGAAATATGTATACATATATTCGATCTGCCAATATTTTAACATAATTAACATCTAGTGGATATCCTGCCATCTAGGGGAGGGGTGGGGAGTTGGGGGAAAAATTTGTAACAGAAAGCTATGTAAGGGTTAATGTTGAAGAATTACCCACACATATGTTATGCAAATAAAATAAAAAATAATAAATAAATAAATAAAATAAATAAAAATAAATAAATAATTCATCCCCCCTCCCAAAAAAATAATAGCAATACCAGGTTAATCATGCTTCCAAAGAAAAGGACAGTGAATTCACATAGATTTTTAGATTTATATGGTTCTCCTAATTATTAACAATAAATATTAACAATTTATATTCTTCTATGTCTCTGTCTCTGTTTTACTTTCTTGGTGTTTCTATGACTATCTGCTTCTGATTTTTCTGTACCTTCTCCCAAAACACATTGAATACTACATATATTCACTTCTATAGTACAATACGCCATGTTTCAGACAGCCTCAAGAGGATACATGTGTATATCACAGAGTTAAAGTTGGAATAAACCTAAGGTTTTATCTGATCCTATGCTTCATTTTCAAAAGGAAGAGTTGATACCTAGAGCAGTTTAGGAATTTGCTCTGGATCACTCAGACTGGCTGTTCACCTCTGTCCTCTTGACTTCAGTGGTTCCAAATTATTTTCACCTCATGGGAAATATGCAATAAAGCAAAGCCACCAACATATGGGGCAGATATTGTTACACTAAGGAATAGCAAAAATAATAGGGAAAAGGAAAAAAAATATGAATATATAGGAAAAGGAATAGAAAATAGGAATAGGGAAAAAATCTTTCAAGAAAGAGAGCTGTAAACATATGTCAAATACCACAATGCCAGAAATGGATTGAGAACTATTAAAAATCTATGAAGAGGCCTTAGAAGGCTAGATCAATCAATATCTAGCCAATTCCTGCAGATAGAAGTCTACATACAATATTGCCCAACAAAGTCTTTAAAATAAAACAAACAAAGAAGTATGGAAAATAAAATCAAAGCCAAAAATCTAGATTCTTTCCACAATAATCAAAAGCAAAAGGCAAATCAGGAGATAAAGCAACACACACACAAATAATATGCACCATATATATACATACACATTAATATATATATATATAACTGAGTCTTGAGAAGTAAAATTGAAAATAAAGAAAACCCACAAATAAGAAGCATTCTATAAATGCTGCATTTGTGAATATTTTCAGCAGTACAACAAAAGATGGATAAGTTTTATAAAACTATTATAATAAACGATAGAATAGTTATACCAAGGGAGATGATTGAAAACTCTCACTTTCTATAACAAAATTCACAGTTTTTTTTCGGGGGGGTTCAAATAGTTCACAGTGGCATATGAATAATGAGTAAAGCATAATACAGTTTCTTGTCTGCACACAAGCCTGATATCATCCTTCTTAAAATAAGACTTTATATACCTATTATTAAAAGATGGGAATGCCAGTAATTCCTTCAAATATAAATCAATTACATCTTTTTGCATTTTATACAAAACATTTGATGCTTGTTAATTTTGCCAGAATTGAAGAGGGTGGCATGAGTGCTGCAGTCCCTGAAGCAGCCATGCATTCCTTCCCCCTCCTCCCTTCTTTCCCCCAGTTTTCTCCCCCTTTCCTTCCCTCCTCCCCCCCTCCCCCCCCCCCACCTGTGGCCAGCCCTCAGAGGCCTGACCACCACTACTAACAGAAATCTTGAAGATAATTGGTTAAATCTTTATTTGTCTGGAAAGTTGGCCCAAGGAAAGATGCTCCCTCCAATTTCCTAGCCAAAAAGGAAACAAGCAATATGTACAAAATAGTTTCACAATGTAAAGCCGGAATACCAGGAAGCAAATAACAAAATTTGTCAAGAGATGCTGACAAAGATTCATGAAGAAAAACATTATCCCTGTACCTTGATGAGGAATACCAGGTACGCAAGATCTGGTTGTCCACTTCTCACAGTAGGAGGGAGGCTACCCAGCCCTCAGTGTGGTCACCAGTAAGCTCAGAAAAAATAAGGAATTTGTGGCTTTCTGGAAGGAAAGAGGCAACATGCTGCTTTCTCAAAAGAACCAGCTGCTGTTAGAATTGAGTTTTTGGAATGACCTGTCCTCAGACTGGGGCCTAATATATATAAACTCAGGTCTTAACAACTTAGACCAGGAACAATTATTGAATGGGGAAAATATTGGGTTCATGCAATTCATTTTAGATGGAGTAATAAGGAGCAGTTGAAGGGTTTTTCTCTCAGATTGGGCAATTATATTTGGTACATCATCTTTGAGCTTACAAAGACCTGCAGTCCAGGGAAGATAGCCAGAATGCAGCATGGAATAAAAATGGCTGGGAAGAATTGGTATACTATACAGTGCCCTTAATTAATGCCCTTAATAAATGGAGACAAGAATTCACCCCTCAAATAAAGTTGGAATTAATTGTCATGATTTCATTGACAAGCATTTTGCCTTAAATTAATTTTATGGTATACATTGTGCATCATAGTGAGCAAGAAACGTTGAAATATAAAAGAGCTGTTATGTAGCTTATTAGAGAGACCTCTTTTCTTTGGCTTTTAAATGTTCATATAAAAGTTAATTACAAAAGAAAATTGGTTCATTCTAACAGTGCTCATGGTCTTTTGTGAAATATCACTGTTTTGATCTGATATATCTTACCCGAGCTCAGTGGGGAAAAGAAGAAACAGACTACAATTTGAATCATTTCCTAATAGGAACCCAATCATGAAAGCAATTTATTTATATTTATTTATGATAAGCAAATCTACTGAAGAATTACAGGGTTTAGATTAATTTCCTTCCTGTTGCAGAAAGAGCTCTAGACTCTAGTCATTCACTCTGATTTCTAGTATGGTTACTCCAGCATTTTTCTGATAATTGAACTAGGAACAAACCATCAAGGTGTGTACCTCAGCCCCTAAAAACATTCTAATCTATTCTCCGCTGTAACCAGTTGTGAATCCTAGGAGACTATGACATGACCAGTCTGGTAGTGGCTGAAATGTACACTTGGGCAAGAATTCAGTTTTGATAAAGAGTTACAAGGATGTCTATATAAAATCACTGCATGATCTTTGGACTTCATGATCTCTAGTTTTGAAAAAAAACATCTTGAAGAGCACTGATTTTTTTTTTAAAGAATATATTTTTCCATAATGAAACACATAGCACTAGGAAAAGAGGCTTTATTTTTAAACAATCACATGTGACCTCAGATGCATTTTCTCGGTCAGTATTTTAATAAACATACAGCAGATATTTCTGAGACCAGGTGAAGGTGGTGCGTGTTAAGACATTAAGATTGTCATACAGCAGAGTATTCTGTCCAGTTCTCTCTGATTACATTTTTTGAATGTAGTGTACCAATTTTGTTCATATCTGTAATAGTGTGGAAATCTTATTGAAATGAACATTTTGTCTGATCCAGAGTTTAAAAATTGCTCTATGAAAAACAGTGTATACAAATTTCTTCCCTAATGTCTAACTTGTATATGTCAATGCTTTTCTGCAAAAGCATATTAAGTTAATAAAATCCTTTTAATTTAAAAAAAATTTCCAAAATCTAAAAACACAAGAGAACAATGCTGAGGAGCAATAAAGTGTATGTAGAAAAAATCGATGGGGATAATAATAACAATTTGTTTTAAATTGCATAATTATTGAAGGTCCTAAAAGTATACCATCTTGGTTGATTACTATAAAGCCTTTAACTTAATTTTGCCCTCATGGCATTTTCAAACCCTAGGAATATATGAAATGCACTCAAATATAGTGAGAACCCTAAAATATTTGAATAATTTATGAAGAATGTTCTCTATTTAAAAACAATAAAGAAATATGAAGAATATTTAAAATAAAATAGACCATTGTTCATTTAGTTTGTCTCTCTATTTCAGTTCTTCCATAATAAATACAAATTTCATAAATAAATAAAATGGAATGAAAAAATATACAAATAAATATATCTGTATATACATATAGATAGGCACATATTTATATGTATGTGCGTATGTATGTATATCTGTATGTATGTATGCATGTATATACCTAGCTGAGGAAATCAAAATTATATGATTAAGAAAATAAAATGTACATAATTCCCATTATTGTATTTGCTATTGGAATTGTACCAAGGATGCTTTAAATAAACAACAGAAAATAACTTTATACCCATTGAGTGCTTTTATTCAATTATATAAAGCAATTTTGTATTTCAATTTTTGGCATAATATGGAGAACATCATATATAAATGTATAATAGAAACATAGTTATTATCACTCTTTTTAAGGAAAATTGAGGAAGACAGAGAGATAAATCATGCAGATAACAAATTTCTGAAACCAAATTTGAACTTAGATCTTCCTAACTCTTATGGGTTTCTTTTTATTGTACCACTTTAGTGTTGTTTGTTCATTCATTCCTGTCTGACTCTTCAAGAGCCTAGGGACAATACCATCTATGGAGTTTTGGCAAAGATACTGAAGTAGTTTACCATTTCCCTCTCCAGAGAAATAAGACAAACAGACTAAGTGATTTTCATAGGGTCACACAGCTAGTGAGTAACTTAGGCTGGATTTGAAGTCCAGGCTTCTTGGCGCAAGGCCTAGGAATCCATCCATTGAGTTACCTAGCTGTCTCCTGAGTATATAGAGGTAAGTGGTTTGCCCAAGCTCACACAACTAGTAAATGTCTATGACCTGATTTAAACTAAGGTCTTCCTTACTCTAAGTCTAGTGCTGTATCCAGAGTCATCTGGCAGCATCACTTACCTGTCTCTATAAATTGCATCATAAAAATGAGAATGAGATATAAAGATATCAAGATAATTACCCATTTTAGAACCACTTATCTCTAGATAATATAAAAATATGAGAGGAATGAGAAAATAATAATAGCAGTGTTATTGTAGTACTAATAATACCATAGCATTAGTACTAATAATAAATAATAGCAGAATACCAACATATCCTAGGACTGTTTATTTGAATATGTCAAAAAAGACAAGAAAAAGATAAATAGCAAGAACAACTGATCATATTTATATAGCACCTTAAAAGTCACAAGGTGCTTTTCTTAAACTAAGTCTCTGAGAGAAAACATATAGGTCTTATTGGCCCCATTTTACAGATGAAGACTTTGAGAAGCAATATTGTTTGCCAATAGTCACGCAGTTTGTAAGAGTCAGAAGCAAGAGATGAACTCAATGGAGAGAATGCTGGCTCTGGAGTCAGATGACCAGAGTTCAAATCCTCCTCCAACACTTATTATATTTGTATAAATATTTTATGCATCCCTTAACCTCATTAAACTTCAGTTTTCTAACCTGTCCAGTGAGGAGATTAGACTAGATTGCCATTTCCTTCTAGCTCTAGAGCTATTATTGTAGCATCTTTATGACTCTTAAGTACAGAACTCATTCCACTCTACCACTCAGCTCCCCAAATATAATTAAACATCTCATAAATTACCAAAGGAGATATAAGTAGTATTAAAAATGTGATTATTTAAAGTCATGTGGAGAATAAGCTAATAGACCTTTTGTTCACTGACCTGAATTTGGTTGTTTAGTACCTTGTGTCTCAGGATACACTCTATCTCCTTTATTAGAATCCAGTATAGGGATTTTTACACACTAGGGGTAGAATAGCTCCAACTTTTCATTTACTTTTAGCAGGAATAGAGGAGCAGCTAAAGGAAAATATGGAACTATAGTTTATTGTAGGCCTTAATATAAGCTCTTTTCCCTAGGAAGACACTGTGAAAAATGATGCTATGAGTTTGGGTTTTTCTTTCGTTCATCACAGCAGGATGACCTTTCATTAGATAGAGTGGTCTTCTGAGCAGTCAACCTAAGTGGTACATAATCTTTTGTGAGTTCCTTTTCATGGAAGGCCATAAATATTCATCTGGATAGGACTCCTAAACTTTTTACTGCCTTAAACTTTTTACTACATATTAGATTACATATATCCTAGAACATAAGGCTTGTCACAGCAGAACAGATAAATGACCCAACCATTCTGGTGCACTGTCTGTGACAGGAGCATATATTTGGTGTTTTAGAAGGTGAAAAAGGTCTCAGTTTGCTGTGAAGAGGTAATTGAGCAACACTTTACCTTGAATAGAGGTAACACACTGAGCCAAATTTTCTAAACATTGAAATCACTTTTTTTAGTGTGATGCATATTAGGAAGCTGTCTGGAATCCCAGGCTTTAAGGAGAGAATTCATTACCTTCTCCAGACTAAATGGTTCCCATTCTCACCCAAATTTGACCTATTCATCTAAATTAATATGGTTCTATAAATGTGAATTTTGTAGGTTATGATTATTCCTGAAATGTCATTCTGGAAAATACCAATCCATGTCGTAAGTTATGGTATACTTTTTCAATTGGTATAAAGGATGTCATACTAGAAGAAAAAAATTCCGTATACTAATACAATGTTAATAGTCATGGTAGTGAAGACTACTAGTAGTAAAGTTCACAAAATTGGTATAAACTTGGCTTTAAGTGATTTAAAAACATCTGACTAAAGATATAATTGGCAGAACATTTCTCCATGGTTCATTCCTGTAAGCCCAACTACAAATTGGTTTTTGTAGTCTCAAATGATGAAAAGTAAAGATTTTAATGTAACTCTTTGGTTCTAGATTCATTTTAAGAAGGGTGCCTGGGCTAACCATGTGTTCATTTATCTCCAGGTAGCATTCTGAATTTTCTGATTATATTTGTATTAGGAGTGCTTAGCAGAGTGCCTAGCACATGATAAGTATTTTACAACTGTTTCTTGACCTGATTAGATATATTTAAAAAAAATTATCTTCTTAGCTTTATCAAATGAATTTAGTGTCTCAGCCACTCCCCGTCTATTGCACATTCTACAAGAAATCTCAATATAATTTATTTCATAAGGAAAAGAAATCTAGCTTGAAATGGTAACATTATTCCTAAACTATTTGAGACTAGAAATTTACTTTAATCAAATGAATAACTTGCCATTTTTTTTCTATAGGCTGCAATCTCATCTTGGTATGACCTTATTTTCAAAGCTCAATGTTTTAAAAAAATCCATAGAATTTAGTTCAAAGCAGAGTAGTATCTGTTCAGCATTGTCTGAGATCAATGGTAACTACCTTTGTTGTAACTACCCTTGTTTTTTTATGAATTCTATTCCTGATCATCATTATTATTGTTATTTTATTATATATTTATATCATAAATGAGATATTATATATCTCATTTCCTATACCTGATAAATTTTCTGTTTTACTTCTACTCATTTCTTTGCCTTGCTACTATTTTTACTTTCCCTTCTCGTTCTAACACTTCAGGACAATTTTCTTGTATTATATATTAAGGTACATTTTTATATCATAGTTCTCAAGTAGTCCAATTATTTTTTTAGTTTTCTCTTCTTGATCTGTTCTCCAGATCAATTGTTTTGCTTATGAGATGTCTCACATCCTCTTTTAATTTTTCATTTTTGATAATTTTTTTTATTATTTCTTGGTTTCTTATAACTTCACTGACTCCCCCTTTCCCAATTCTAGTTATGAAAGAGTATTTTTTCTTCCTTAAGATTCTGGATTTCCTTTTCTAGTTTGTTGACTTTCTTTTCATAATCTTTTTGAGTTTTATTTGGGTTGTTCCTATTTTAATTTTTTTTTCCTAATCTCTTTCATTTTATTTTTAAAAGTTCTTTTTTGGAGTTCTTCTACTTGTTCTTTTTGGGCAGGTGACTAATGTTATTCTTTGGGGTATTAGAGGCTTTTGTTTGTTTAAATATCTACTTCTTCTACCAAGAGAAGAACCTCAGTTATTTTATAGTAACTTTTTTTTAGTTGAGTTTTTTCTCCTTTGCTTACTCATTTTACATCTCTCTCTCTCTCTCTCTCTCTCTCTCTCTCTCTCTCTCTCTCTCTCCTTACCTACCTACCTATTTATCTATCTATCTATCTTCTGTCTATTTATGTATATCTATATATATGACCCGGAATTCAAAATCAAGAACTCTACCCTTCTGTAAATGTTTGCAGCCAACAATACCATCCCATCCTCACTGCTTCTACCCTCATCAGGACTGTACTGGTTCCTTCTCTCCCAAGACTTCATTTCAGTAGCATAGCTGGGCCTTGTATTCCTTATCAGCAGAAGCCTTTTCAATAATTCTTGACTCAGATGTTGAATTTCCCATCCAGTTCAGAAAGTGAAAAATTCTTGTGGCTGGGGTTAAAATTACCCCCAAACTCAGCTAGCCCCAGGGCTTGCTGATTGTTGTTTCAGGGTAACTAGCCTGGAAGTGTTTATATTTCACAAGGGCTACATCTTCAGCTTGGTTTCTTTCTTTGGATCTTCTAAGATTGTCCCAAGAGCACCACTGTTTTGCTCCAAATCTTATTTGCTATTATCATTATATACTTTCCCTGAGGCACTCTTGTTTGTAGGAGAAATCAGGAGAGCTTAGAATTTTCTGTTCTGCTCTTCCATCTTCCCAGAATTCTCTCCCAGAGATTAAAAAAAAATAACCATATGATTTGGTCACTTGGCTATTATTACCAAATTACCACTCTCCCTTCTATAATGTAGACTACTGGAGCCTAAATGGTGTAAAATAGAAAGACTTATGAAATAGTGGCCATTTGAAATACCTACTTTATTAAGAGAGGAACGTGATGGTGATGGGTTGTGGGCATGTCACTTGAATATTTGAATTAAGTATTTTTCACTGTTTTATTTATTATTTTCCAAGGAAACAAAGAGAAGATTTCACAAGAAGATTGTCTGAATAGTGGTAGTAAATAGAGGAAAAGTTAAAATGGTGAAGTAAGAAGAAGAAGGTATACTTCGAAATTTCTCGAACTGCACCAAATATCAACCCTTTTTTATATGCAGTGATACAACCTGAGATTCATCAATATGTTAAAAATTTAAGACATTATTTTTTTTCTTTCGTGTGAGTGACAGAAAGAGAGCTTGAGGGAAATATGTAGTGAGCTTTAGTAATGTATTAACTTCATTGCCTGTGAGTACAATATTAATATTGTTTCTTTCATTCTCACTGATCAGAAGCACTGCCAAACAGACCAGAAACAGACTCCTCTGAGGAGCTTGATGCAAATGCTGATAAAAATAAATTGGTTACCGCAAAGAAAAAATAGTATCCCAAATGGATGTAGGAAAAATAGAGTTATAAATATGAATATATCAGTTTGCATCCTTTTTACAATGCTTACTGAAATGAATCAGTAACCCACATATGCTCACCTCTTTATACTTTCATAGCACTGGACTTATTTTATTTATATATAATAAATACTGAAATCAAGTGATCTGAGGAAAAAATGATAAAACTTTCACTGTCTATAATACATTCAAAATTATAACAAATTACATATCTCCTAAGAACTGCTTTATGACAAGCAATAATTTTCTAGAAATTCTTTAATTACTAGTTAAAGGTTACTTCTATATGTATTTATACTAAGATGTCCAGTGATAACATGGGTAATTCAGAGATAAATAATGCATATATTCCAGTGTGTGTGTGCGTGTGTGTGTATGTGTGACTGTCAAAACTAAATTTTTTCCAAGTTCCAACAAGAAGATTGTCCTAAGTGAGAATTTCATTTAAGATATTTATGACTCTGGTTTCGGAACAGAAAGCAGTTAGCATGCTTCATTTTGCTTTATTTGCCAGGCATGGCAGGGGAGCAACCAATATGAAGAAGACAACTGGAAGTAAGGTGAAAAAAACAAATGATTCTGGCAGTCACTACTGGGAAAGATACAGTCAGAATCGACAGACTTCTAATTGATTGACCATGTGGAGGAATGAAGATCAAAGGAAAAATATATGGGGCTACACTTAGCCAAATATGGGCTCCAGGACAAATCATGCTTTGTGTACCCATGCTATCTGCTTAAATCACAAAGAAATGTTTTTATATGGGAAGAATCTAATTTTTAAAAAAGTACATCAAGGGCTGCTCTGAACATAAACTAACAGCATAAACATTGGGAACTGCTGAAGAGGAAGACAAGAAGTTCAAGGAAGATTAGTTATTCAATGCAATTGTGTTTTCATTTCATTTGAAAAAAAAATAAGGACTTGAACAAATCCTAAAGGACTTATTGAGCTCTAATATTCTATTATGCTAAGATTCTAAGATATTGTTTGTCCACAGAACAATAAAAGTGAATAACTAATCAACATACTTCTTGTGATAAAAAGGTTCATTGGGAAGGGTTTTTGCATCCCACTAATTTTGATACTTGTTTGGATGCATAATCTCACTGTTGTGGCTACTCCTTCCACCAGTACAAATGACAAGACTTCTATATTTTTCTATAGTAATTTTTTTTCTTCATGTCCTTTAGTAAATCCTCCATAGAATATCCAGCTAATTAACTTAATCTGATTCATATATTCATACATATAGAGATGAAGGAATCATGATGATTTTCTAGTCCAACCCCTAGTTAAGAAACTGAAAGGGAAAGAATTATTCAAGGTGACTGAGGTACTAAAGTAACAAAATGACTTCAGCCTAGATTCAAATTCATCATTTGATGAACCCAAACCGTTACTCTTTCCACTGTGTCACTGGCATTTCAATATCCCAACAGTACTAAAATAGCTTTCATGCTGCCTTTCATCCTTACTACATGATCTATTCATTCTTTTTAATCAGCTTAAAATTTTTCATGTTACTATTCTCATGTAAACAATTATTAGAAATATGTCACACCTTACTTATACCACAGAATCATAGGATGTCAGTAAGAGAATATTTTGAAGACTCGATCTCCTTCAGCATAAACCATGTGATAAGTGGTCATTCAGACTTTGCCTGAAAATCTCTAGTGAAGCAGAGCTTATCATCTTTTAAGGAAGACAATTCTACTTTTGAAAAATTCTAAATTTAGGAATTATTTTTCACATAAAGTTTAAATCTCTATATAATTTTACCCAAATGTATTTTTAAGACCAAAAAGAATAAATATGATTTTTCTTCCAAGTAACAATTGTGCAAATAATTCAAAACAGCCATCACACAGCAGTCACATCCTTATTCTATAAGTGATACATCTTTACTGCCTTCAAATGATCCTTATAAAGTATGGTCCCAAGGTCCTCCTATATCCCGTTTGTTTTTTGGATGTGCTATGGTTGGCCAATCATCTACCTGGCATTTGGTGCCTAGAATACAACATAATACTACAAAGATAGATCATTACCCCTTTTCTAATTTTTGTGTTTATCTTATTAGTTACTCATTACTACTCATTACTTGGCTTTTTAGCTCTGTCCTTTATGGTCAGTTGCTTTGCCATTGGTAAAAAAGATTCAGCATAAGTCCAGAGAGTTGACTTTCTTCAATATTAAATATGCTACTTTGCCAGGATTTTGACTGGTTTCTCAAAATTCTGGCCAGACTCATTTCTGGGAAGTATGTAGTATATTTATAAACTTCTATTCTGTTTTTTTTTTCTATGCATCTTTTTTTATAAAGCTTTTTATTTACAAAACATATGAGTGACCTTTCAACATTGACCTTTGCAAAAAAACTTTTTTTTTTCCCAAGCTTTTCCTTTCCTTCCCCCACCCCCCCCACCCCTAGATGACAGGTAATCTAATACATGCTAGATAGGATAAATTATATGACAAATACAATACATGTATACATATCTATACAGTCATCTTACTGCACAAGAAGCATCAGATCTAGAAAGAGAAGAAGAAAAAAACAACCTAAGAAGGAAAACAAAATATGCATCTTTTTCTACCTTCTCCAATTGCCCCACCAATATTTTATAATATAATTTCCCTTCAGGATTATTATTTTTATTTTTTATTTATTTTTTTTATAAATTTTTATTTTATTTGCATAACATATGTGTGGGTAATTCTTCAACAATAACCCCTACATAGCTTTCCATTACAAATTTTTCCCCCCAACTCCCCACCCCTCCCCTAGATGGCAGGATATCCACTACATGTTAATTATGCTAAAATATTGGCAAATCGAATATATGT
>JAJPUD010003452.1:85679-100307 GCA_023553655.1 Myrmecobius fasciatus
CTGTCTGTATCTCTTTGTCTGTCTCTCTCAATTTTGCACTTTCCTCTGCCTCCCAAACTTGAAAGACCACTAGATATACCAAATGAATAGGTGCTACCCAAACAGACAAATTGAAACAATGCCTATCAAAGTAACTTACACATAGTTCAGCCTTCTGAATTCATTTAAAGTAGTGTATTCTCTTTGCCTCAAAATTATTAAAATACTTTCTGTTGTTTCTCACCTGTCTTGGACTCTTTCAACTCCTTTAGAGTTTGAATACTCACACAATCACAGCATGATATCTGCCTACCACAACTCCGATCTTCCTTTAAGGCTCATCTCAAGTGTCTTAATCTTTCTGATTATACTGTTATACTGATTAAACTGTTTTGCTCAGATTTTGTTCTATCTTCATGATTTTTTTTCTTTTGAGAAAAATGTTCTCTATTCATTTTTAATTTAGATTAATATGACAATCTACTCACTAGAAGAAATCTTCTTAAGGTAGATATCCTTCTCACATCACTACTGGGTTTAAATTCTGCTAGTTTCTCTCAACCTGGTTTGCCCAATCTGTCAAAATGACTTTATTGTCCTATGGCTACTGCACATGCTACAGTTTCTAGCATCCACTGGCATGACTACAGCCAAGTTACAGGATCTATTCAATGAAGTTTCCTTATTATGAAAACTGGAATAATGCTCTTTTCAGTTCAAAGTCTCTGAAATTATGTAATAATTTTGTTTTCATCTGGTTCTTTCTTATTCTTATTCTTATTCTCATCTTATTCTTTCTTTAGTCTTTCTTTTTAAAAAAATTACTTTTAATACACATAGCTTTATTAATCATGTTGGTAGAGAAAAATCACAATAAAAGAGAAAAAACATGGGGGAGAAAAAAGAAAACATAAAAAAGAAGTAAACATAGCATGTGTTGATTTATATTCAATAACTATAGTTCTATTTCTGGATGCAGACAGAGTTTTCTGTCCAAAATCTACTGGGATTGCTTTGGATCACTGAACCACTGAGCAGAACCAAATCTTTCATCACACATTTGGACACTGCACATTCTTGTTGTTATTGTATGTGTCCCTGGTTCTGCTTGTTTTGCTCAGCATCAGTTCATGTAAAGCTTTCCAGGCTTCTATAAAATAAGCTTGTTCAACATTTTTTATACAATAATATTCCATTTTCTTCATATATCATAACTTATTCAATCATTCCCCAAATGATGGGCAGCTACACATTTTCAAACTCTTTGCTACTACAAAACAAAAACAAAAACAAAAAAAAACTTACAAGCATTTTTGTACATCTGGGCCCTTTTCTCTCCTTTATGATTTCTTTGGGCTATAAAACCAGTAGTGGTACTGCTAGATCAAAGGGTATGCGATTTGATAGTCCTTTGCACATAGTTCCAAAATACTCTCCAGAATTGTAGGCTCACTTCACAACTCCACCAACAATACATTAGTATCCCAGTTTTCCCACATCCTCTCCAATATTTATCATTATCTTTTCCTGTCATTTTAGACAATCTGAGAATTTGAAATGGTACCTCAGAATTGTTTTAAATTGCATTTCTCTAATTAATAGTGATTTAGAGCATTTTTTTCACATGATTATAGATGGCTTTAATTTCATCATCTGAAAATTGTTCATATCTTTGATCATTTATCAATTGGAGAATGACTTGTATTCTTATAAATTTGACACTTGTTTATATGTTTTAGAAGTAAGACCTTCAGATCAGAAACATTGGCTATAAACATTTTTCCCCAGCTTTGTATTTCCCTTTTAATTTTTTTTTCTGTTGGTTTTGTTTTTGGAAAACTTTTTTTAATTTAATATAATCAAAGTTGTTCATTTTACCTTTCATATTCTCTAGTTCTTCTTTGGTCATAAATTCTTTCCTTGTCCAAAGATCTGATAGGTAAAATATCTCTTGCTCTCCTCATTTATTTATGGTATCATCCTTCATGCCCAAATCATTTACCCATTTTGACCTTATTTTGGCATAGGGTCTGAGATGTAGGTCTATGCTGAGTTTCTGACATACTGTTTTCCAGTTCTTCCAAAAATTTTTGTCAAATACTGAATTTTTATCTCTGAAGTTGGAGTTTGGGGATTTATTAAATACTAGATAGTAATAGGGCTTGATTATTGTATTGTGTGTATCTAATCTATTCCACTGATGCACCTTTCAATTTCTTAGCCAGTACCAGATGGTTGAGATGACTGTTGCTTTAAAATAGTTTTAAGTTTCATACTACTAAGCCACCATCCTTGATATTTTTTCCCTTGATATATATGACCTTTTATTCTTCCAGATGAATTTTATTATCATTTTCTCTAGTTCTATAAAATAATTTTGTGGTAGTTTAATTGGCATGGCACTAAAAAAGTAGATAAATTTAGGCAGAATTGTCATTTTTATTATATTAGTTCACCCTACACATGAGTAATGAATATTTTTCAATTGTTTTGATCTGACTTTATTTGTGTGAACAATGTTTTGAAATTGTGTTCATATAGTTCTTGGTTTTGTCTTGGCAGATATTCCCCCCAAATATTTTCTTTGTTTACAGTAATTTTTAATGGATTTTCTCTTTCTTTTGCTGATGTGTTTTGTCAGCAAACTATAGAAATGCTAATGATTTCCATAGATTTATTTTATGTCCTGCAGCTTTGCTAAAGCTATGAAATCTTTCTAGTAGGTTTTTGGAGTATTTTCTAGGATTCTCTAAGTATATCATCATATCATCTGCAAAGTGTGATAGTCATATTTCTTCAATGACTATTCTAATTCCTTTAATTTCTTTTTCTTTTCTTGTTGCTAAAGCCAAAATTTCTAGTACAATGTTGAATAATAGTGGTGATTATAGGCATCCTTGTTTCACCCCTGATCTTATTGTGAATGCACACAACTTCTCTCTGTTACAAATAATGCTTGTTTCTGGTTTTAGGTAATTACTGCTTACTGTTTTAAGGAAAACTCCAGTTATTCCTATGTTCTTTAGCATTTTTAATGGGAATGAATGCTGTATTTTGTTGAAAGCTTTTTCTGCATCTATTGAGATTATCATATGATTTCTGTTGGTTTTGTTATTGATATAGTTAATTATGGTAATAGTTTTCTTAATATTGAACCAGCCCTGCATTCTTGGTATAAATCTCACTTGGTCATAGTGTATTATCCTGATGATAAATTGCTACAATCTCTTTGCTAATATTTTATCTAAAATTTTTCATCAATATTCATCAGGGAGATTGGTATGCAATTTCTTTCTCTGTTTTGGCTCTTCCTGGTTTAGGTATCAATACAATATTTGTGTCATAGAAGAAATTTGACAGGGCTCTTTAACTATTTTCCCAGTTCACATAGTATTGGAATTAATTATTCTTTAAATATTAGGTAGAATTCACTTCTGAATCCATCTGGCCTTGGAGATTTTTTCTTAGGGAGTTTATTAATGACATTCAATTTGTTCTTCTCAAATGGGACTATTCAAGTAATTCAAATAAATTACTTGAATAGTCTTAATCTGGGCAATTTATATTTTTCTAAATGTTCATCCATTTGGGGTAGAGTGTCATATTTGTTGCCACAGAGTTGGCAAGATAGCTCCTAATTATTAGTTTGATTTTTTTAATTGGTGGTAAGTTTACCCTTTTCATTTTTGATTCTGGTGATTTGCTTTTTTATTTCCTTTTTGTAATCAAATTAACCAAAGATTTACCCATTTTATTACTTTTTCTCATAAGGCTAACTCTCAGTTTTATGATTTACTTCAATAGTTTTCTTCATTTCAATTTTGTTAATCTCTCTTTTGATTTTCATAATTTCTAATGTGATACTTAATTGGGAGTTTTTACTATGTTCTTTTTCTAGCTTTATTAATTGCACACCCAATTCATTGATCTCCTCTTCCTCTTTTTATATAGATAGCTATTTAGAGATATAAATTTTTTCCTAAAAATTGCTTTGGCTTCATCCCATAGGTTTTGGTATTTTGTCTCATTATTGTTATTCTCTCAGATGAAATTATATATTTTCTTCTGTGATTTCCTGTTTGACCCATTCAATTTTTAGAATTCAATCATTTAATTTCCAAGTGGTTTTTCATCTACCATTTGCTGGCCCTTTATTGAATATGATCGCTATTGAATTGTGGTATGAATTGGAAACATTTACAAATTTTGCCTTTCTTCATTTGATTGTGAGGTTTTTATGATTTAATAAATGGTCAATTTTTGCGCAGGTGCCATGTAATGGTAAGAAAAAAGTGTATTACTTTCTGTCCATATTCAGGTTTCTCTAAATGTCTGTCATATCTAGGTTTTCTAGAATTCTATTAACCTTCCTAGTTTCATTCTTGTTTATTTTGTGGTTACATTCTTCTGATTCAGAGAGAGGAATGTTGAGGTCCCCCTCTAGTATAGTTTTGCTGTAACTAACTTCAAATCTCTAGACTGCTCTACCACTTGGTGCATACCCATTTAGTATCATTGTTTCCAGTACCCTTCATTTAGATATACTTTCCTTCCTTAGTTCTTTTAGTAAGATCTATTTTTACTTTTGCTTTGTCTGAGATCAGACTTGCTACCACTGCTTTTTTTATTTTAATTGAAGCATAATACATTCTGTTGCAGCCCTTTACCTTAACTTTGTATGTTTCTCTCTGTGTCAAATGTGCTTTTTGTAACCAAAATATTTTAGGATTCTGTTTTTTAATCCACTCTGCTACTTGCTTCCATTTTATGAGGGAGTGCATCCCATTCACATTCAGAGTTATGATTACCAGCTTTATATTTCTCTCCATCCTATTTTCACCCTTTATATACTCTTGTTCTCTCTTTCCATTCTGTCCTTAGTAGTGTTTTTTAATATGCCCCACCCACTACCTTATCTTCTATTATCCCTTTTTCCTTCTCTTATCTTTTTTCCTGTGTTTCTGCCCTTTATTCTATTCTTGCCACTTCCTTTCCTTTCTTTTTTCTCCTCCTACTTCTTTATAGGGTTAGATAAATTTCTATACCCAAGTAAATGATTAAGTAATTCCTTCTTAAAGTCAAAACTGATGAGATCAAGTTTCACACAATGCTCATCCCCTCCCTTCTTTTCTTCCATTGTAATAGATCTTTTTTCCCTCTTCATTTGATCAAATTTGTCCCCTTATACAGTACAGAACATTTTCCACCCATTAATATATTTTTCTTTTTATCATGACATTAGAGTCAATTCACAACCAAACCCTCAGTAAGTATGATGGCTCCCTCTGTCTGCCCCACTGACAGATACAGTTCTTAAGAGTACAGATATATATATATATATATATATATATATATATATATATTCTCCTCTTTACCTTTCTATGATTCCCTTGAGTCCTGTGTTTATAGATTAAATTTTTTGTTTAGTTCTGTTTTTTTCAATAGGAAGGATTGAAAGTCTCTTACTTCACTGAAGATCTATGCCTCCCCCGAAAGATGCTGCTGAATCTCAGTGGACAGTTAATTCTTGTTTATAACCCCAATTTCTTTGCCTTCTGAAAAAATGCTATTTCAGGCTCTCCAATCCTTTATTGTACAAGCTGCTAGATCCTAGGTAATTTTTTTCTGGTGCTCCTTGATATTTTAATTTCTTTTGTTTGACACCTTGCAGGATTTCTTTCCTTGAGTTTTGCAACAATGTCTCTTGGGATATTCCTTGTGGAATCTCTTTCTGATGGTGATCAATGGACTCTTTCAATGAATAGTTCTCTCTCTGTTTCTAGAATATTGAGGCAGTTTTCCTTAATGATCTCTTGAAGAATGCTATCCAAGCTCTTTTTTTGGTCATGACATTCAGATAATCCAATAATTTTAAAATTGTATCTTCTAGATCTATTTTCCAGGTCGACTGCTTTTCTAGTGAGGTATTTCACATTTTCTTCCATTTTTAAAATTCTTTTTTAGCTAGTTTGATTGATTAGTTTTCTTTTGTCCCATTCTATTTTTAACATGTTATTTTCTTCAATTAGCTTTTGTATCTCTTCCTTTTGGTTAATTCTACATTTGAAGGTATTGTTTTCTTCAATGTATTTATTTTTATTTTTGCCATTTGCCCAATTGTGTTTTTTTTAAGGATATGTATGTTCAGTAAATTTTTTGCCTTTATTTTCCAAGCTTTTGACTCTCTTGCATAACTCTCCTTTCTTTTCTCAATTTTTTCTAATTCTCTTATTTACCTTCTAAAGTATTTTCTGGGATCTTCTAAGAAGCCTCTTTGGACTTGAAACCAGTTCATATCATTTTTGGAGATTTCTTCTGTGCACATTCTGTCCACCTCTGAGTTGGTGTTTTGGTGTGCCTTGTCACCACAGTAGCTTTCTTTAGTCAAGGTTCTTTCCTGTTTCTTGCTGATTTTCTTTTCATTTCTTTTGGTATTTCCTCTTTTTTTTACTTTCTAGGTGGATTTCTGCTACTGGGGCATAGGGGTACTGTCCCAATTCCTGTACAGTTCTGAGCCTTGGCTTTGAGCACAGGGGTACCTTGTATATGCAGAAGGGAGCTTTGCCTGCTCTTTTCAGGGAACAGCCTGGTTTTCCAGAGTTTGCCTTCTTAGCTGGTACTGGAGGCTGCTCCACTGATCTGCTCCTCTACTGAGCCAGGACTGGAGGTCTTAGTTCCTGATTTGCTGTTATTAAGACCTCTCATTGGCTTTCCCAGAATCTATCTGAGCTGGGCTGAACACTCTTTTCACCCCAGTAAGACTGACCTTTCTTGAAATTTTTCCAGTCTATCTTGAGCTGGCAAGAGGTTTAATTCCATCAGAATCTGTTCAGACACTTGGTTTCATGTGTTTTTTGAGGGAAACTGGGAGAACACAAATAGCTTTCTGGCTTTACTCTCTTCTTTAGTCTTTCTAATATTAGTTTTTGAGATTAAGGACTATTTCCTTTTGTCATTCTATACTGAAAACTTAACACAATGCCAGGCACTTAGGTCTTGTGTGCAATTGATTATAACTTTTTAATTAGCAATTTTGTTCCCCAGGTAATGCATTATAAAAATATTCCCAAAACAAGTATCATGAAAGGTGCAATCTAATCAGCATTTTAAAACTGATTCAGAAAGGTTGTAATAGTTTCATCAATGGCTGCACTTGCTTTCAAATGCAATAATATCATTCCTTCCTTAACATAATTTCATAATTTTAAATTTCTTCATTATGCATTTTGAATCTGCTTTGATATAGAACAGCTCAGCACTTTCAGTTGTCTCTCTCCTCTCACTGAAGGACAGAGGAATAGTCCTCATAAAACTTTCTATTATGTAGAGAAGTCTCTGAATTTCCAGACAACTCTTCTTTTTCCATCAATAGCCCTGCTTGATATCAGTTCCAGAAACATTATACTCAACTTTCCCAGTCCCTTTGAACTTCCTCTCCCCTCTTTCAGCTATCTTTTGCATCTTATATTCCCCTATTAAATTGTAAGCTCCTTGAGAGCAAAGTGTGTTTTTCCTTTCTTTTTTTTTATTTATATGTCTAACACTTAGCTCAGTGCCTGGTATATAGGTACTTAATAAATGTTTATTGACTATTATTTACTGATAGAGAGGAGATCCTTGAATATTAATCCCCTTGAATAGAAACTCTATGATATCTTGGAGTCTTAACTAAGAATTCCACTATTTGGAGAAGTAAAACAAAGAGACTCATAAGAGATGAGATCACAAAATGATAAAGGTGTTTGGTGGTTGTTTCCTATTTTAGTAGTTTTTCTTAACTAGGTGCTATATCTATATAATAAAAACTGGAGCAGTTTTATCTGATTCAGTAATATAAGTATTTTAAATGTTTTCCCAATCTCAGCAACCTGATAACCTGACTTAATAATACTTATAGTCTACTGTTTAAGTTTTTAACAAATCTGAATTGGTCAATTAATTTCTTTTCTATCCATATAGGTTTTTTCAACTAACCTTCTCAATTCTCTTCCAAATGAATCAACAAGCATTTATTATTTGCTTATAATATCCCAGATACTGTGAATACAAAGAATGAATGAGAAAGTTCCTTCCCTAAGAGGAATTCCATTCATTTTATTACAGAAATAAAACTTAAGCATAGATGAGTAAATTAAAGGTATATGCAAAACAAGGGTAGCCAGGTAATGCAGTGGATAGAGAACATGGCCTGGAGTCAGGAAGAACTGAGCTCAAATCTAGCCTCAAAAACTTTCTAACTGTATAACCTTGGAAAGACTCTAAACTTTGCTTACCTTAGATCCTCATATATAAAATGAATTGAAGAAGGACATGATAAATCCTTCCCGTATCTTTGTCCAGAAATCCCCAAATAGGGTTATAAATAATCAGATGCAACTGAAATGACTGAAGAACAACAATATTCAAAATAAAGAGGAAGAAATTTGGCACAGAAAATAAATGGAGTTAATTAAGGAAAAGTCTCTCTAAGGAAAGAACACTTGAATTCAACCTTGAATGAAGCTAGGATTTCAAGAGGCAGAGGGGAAAGAAGGAGAATATTCCAAGTATGTATAATAATAGCATGTTCAAAGGAACAGGAAATGGAATTTTTGTTCTGGGAAAAGGAAGTGGGCCAGTTGGAAAGGAAAACAGTAAGTGTGAAGGATAACAGTGTGTGATAAATCTGAAAAGATAGATTGGGGGCAGATTATGAAGGACTTTAGAACCTTTTTGTATTGTACCCTAAAGAAATAGGGAGACACTGAACTTTTTGCATATAAGAGTGATGTACTGAGACCTGATATTAAGGAATATTAATTTGGTAGAGGAACAGATAAATAGATTAGAGAAGGAAGAAACTGAGGCAGAAAGACCAGTTTGGTCTAGTCAAGAGTCTATGAGTACCTGAAACAAGAGCAGATGGTTACTTGTGATCACCCCAAGTACTACAAGATAATATAATCAATTGTCTTTGAGCTCCTCTAAACAACTCTTGGTGAAGAAGATATGATTTGTCTTTCTGTAAGTTGTTTAAGTATTCTGTATTCATTTATATTTTAAAAATCAGTATTGAGGGGCAGCTAGGTGGTGCAGTGGATAGAGCACCAGCCCTGAAGTCAGGAGGACCTGAGTTCAAATCTGATCTCAGACACTTAACGGTCCCTAGCTGTGTGACCCTGGGCAAGTCACTTAACCCCTCAGTCACTTAATTGCCTCAGCAAAAAGCAAAAAAAAAAAAAAAAATCAGTATTGATAGTTAGTTTCCTTCGGTAGTGTATTAGCTCATTGTTCATTGGAAGTTACAAAATAGACATACAATAATACCAATAATTAAATAAATTTTTTAGCTGGTTTAAATAACTCCTTTTGTTTTTTTCATTTCTATACTATCATAATTACTGGGGTTAAAGAAAGGGCTGCAAAAGATTGAGGATTGCTTTGTAAATCTGTCTGTTTCATTGCTTACTATATATTCTCCCCTCAAAAAAATTACCACTATTTGTCAGTCTTCTAATAACTGGCATTTTGCCCTGAATTGGAAGACTATTCCAGAATTAGACACATTTTATTTCTCACGAGGTCAGTACTTGAAACCTTTTTATTTCAGCAATCACACTTATTTATATAAACATTTATCAAGTGCTCTTTATGTGTAAGGACTAGATATTAGGAGGAAAAAGACAAAAATGAAATAGCCCTCATCTTCAGAGTTTACATACTCCTTTATATACATAGAACTTTACATAAATAAGTAAATATAAATTAAAAATGAGTAGAGAACACATTTTTCTTAAAAGAAAAAAAAATCATGGAGACAGAACAAAAACTGAGTATAACAAAAATGGCTTTAGAAAGCTTAGGACACTTGAGACGAGCCTTAAAGGAAGATCAAAGTTATGTAGGCAGAGGCAAGAAAGAAGTACATTTCAGTCATCAGGGAAAGCTTGGGCAAATGTACAGAGGTGGAATGGTGAAAAGTTTGTGAGCAAGTAGAGCTATAATTTATATTGGACGAGAATTTTATGAAAGTAAATAACATGAAATATAACTGGAAAGATAGAAGGGAGTCGTAATCTTGAACAGAGTCAATAATATCATGAGGTTAATGTTTCGATATGCACATGAATTGGCTTTCACAATACTTATAACTATGATAATCTCTGAAGAGGTTGTTATTTACTAAATAGCCTTTTATAGGACACTTGAGCAGTCTCTACACTCACTACTCTTCACACTCACTACACCCTGCATTGTATGACAACTGTGCCAAACTTCATGTCTCCTGGGTTATAGAGGAGAGTTGATCTTTTGCTGCCCACAGCCATATCCAAGTAGCCTATTAACATTTCTTTCCTTAAATGTTTGTCCAAGGAGTTTGCATTCATAATGTAGTGGGGGAAAGGAAAGTTAAGGCAGAATGGTAAAGAAGCAGACCAATAGATTTACTTGGGCTAGAAGACAATCCATATTTTGCCCTAGCCATTTCTGGGAAAACATGTGGCATAGTGCTGAAAACTTGTTTCTTTGCAATGACAGAAAAACAAAACAAAAACAAAAACAAAAAAAAAACAAAAAACAAAAAAAAACAAAAACAACTTCTGAGTAGTTCTTTGATCTCTCTCACAACCCTGCAGGAAGGATGGCTTTAGGAAGATGATTTGGCTGTTGAAATAGTAGTAGAAGTTGATCAGCTGAATTTAAAATAGAGAGACTAAACCCTCTAATAGAATTTCTTTTTCAATCTGCCCAAAATGTTATGATTACTTAAGCTTCTTTAAGGGGTTGGGGATGCAGTTCAATCTCTCCCCTATCCCAAACTTTTTCATTATTGATTCCAGTACATGACAAAAGATCAGTTGTCCTGCTTATGTAATTTTGAGGCTGACTTTTGGATCTTGGGCCCCTCTCATCTCTGATTTCATGTTCCTCCCTTGGGTTGTGGTGAATAAACAATAATCCTGACAGGGGTATGCCTAATCTTAAAACCAACCACGGGAATCTAAGAGGATGGAATATTCTGGGTCCTCTATCAGTGAAGACTATTCTTGAGGAGAAGCCTCCAGCAAGTACAATAGGCTTCTTAGATATATCCATGGGCAGCAGAAGACCAACTCCTGTTAATAACTCAGGAGACATGAACCTTGGTGTGGTTGTCAGACAAGGCAGAGTGTAATGAGTGTGAAGAATGTAGTGAGTGTAGAGGCTGCTCATGTCCTATAAAAAGCTATTTAATAAATAGCAAGTTCTTAAGAGATTGTGAAATCCAATTCATGTGCATATCAAAACATCATCCTCATAATATCATTGAACCTATTCAAGAAGAAAGAACAATCAAAAACAATAGCAGTAAATCTTGCTGATAAAAATTTAGGATTTTTTAATGTTTAGCCTTATCATTTGTAGAAGGAAAACAAATCTGTCCTTTTCCTGATCAATTCTATATATTGAGTACCTTTCTAGATTTTTTTTAAGGAGAGACCCTACTCATGAAACAGACCTATGACTTCTTTGATCTATATCCCCCATTCCTTCACGGTTGAGGTTGAGAGAACCTAACCTTCTCTCAAATGATATCCCAATACTGACCTATTTTAGTGCAGAGTTAGGGGCCCATTGAGGACATGATAAAAGGCCACAAACCTTCTGAGGCTTTTTGTGTATATGTGCACATGTGCATGTGAGTGCATATGTTTTTACATATTTACCTATGTTTTCTTAAGTAATGGGGAACCAGTTAAAGTCTTTTGGGCAAGAGTGAAATGATTATATCTGTCTTTTTATCAAGATGAATTTGGTATCTCTGTGAAGAATTAACTGGAAATAGAGACTAGAATAAGGAAATGAAATCAAGAAGCCATTGAAGTAGAATAGGTGAGGGATGTTGGGGGCCAATGTTGGGGGCCTATATTAAGGTGATAGAGAGGCGTTAATGAATGAAAGAAATATAAACTCTGTATTTAAGAACCCCAGGGCCAACTTTGAATAATCTTTATTTCATTATGAGATATTGGTGGGAGACTCTTAGAAAGATCTGATCACAGTCAATTATTTCATTCTATAAATCTATAAATTTTCTTGAGTTCGAATGTGGCCTCAGACATCTATTTGTTGTGTGACTCTGGACAACTCCTTTAATCCTATTTGACTCAGTTTTATTCTCTGGAAAATGAACCAGAGAAAGGAAAGGCAAACCAATTAGTATCTTTGACAAGAAAACTCCAAATGGAGTCATGGAGGGTCAAACACTACTGAAAAATGACAACAATATAAATTATAGCAACATAGGACTATAGCTTTAGAATTATGAGGAACTTTACACACTACTTGCTACATACTTACTATGTTCAGAAAACTAGTTTTAGCCACCTGAGAAAAACACAATGTAGCTAAGACATGATTCTTGCCTTCATAGAGCTTATAGGTCATTAGATTCTAAAACAATGGAAAACTGACTTCTTTAGTCTAGAAAATGACTAAAAGAATGTAAGCTCTTCACAAATGGGTTTTATATGTGCTGGGAAATTGACCATAAATAAGCTTTTTTTTTTTTTTTTTTCCTAACTGGTTTTTGATAGCAAACTTTAGTTTTTGTTTCTAGCTTAGATTTTGTTTCTAACAGTGCTAACAGAAATATAAAAGTAAAATATCTTTATTTTTTTAATCTTTTGAAAGTATCTTTTAAATGAACAACTACAATTTTACTTATCTTATGAATAGTCTTCTTGAGGATTCTTAGAATCCACTTTTACCTTTAAAAACCTTAAGAAGTAACATCTACTTGATGCCTTTCCTGATTCCTCCTCTGTTAATAACCTAATCCCATCTCCCAAATTGACATTATATAACACATACAAAACACACACATACACACACACCCATATATATAATACTTCTGTATGTGTTGAATTAGTCCATTGGAATTCACATTCTATGAAAGCACAATCTGTTTCATTTTTATGTTTTTATCTCAGTGCCTAGCACCATGCCTTGTACACAGTAAGTATTTAATCAATATTTATTGTTTGATCAGCTGACTACAAATATTAAATCACATGTCAGTAGTATGAAAGATGAAAATATGAAAGAAAATATTCTATAAAAAATATGCAAGAAAACTTACCCTGTAGTATACCAGAATCTATTCAAGCTATTGTTCCCTCCTCTCCCCCTTGGCATATGTTTATGTACATTTTACTTGTATATTGAATATAATTACTAATTTGATATCATAATTCACATTTTTTTCATCTTTCAGAGCAATATATATACTTGTACTTAATTGAGCTAAATAAGTTCCTTCATAGCAATGAACCTCCATGATCCTCTGGATTATCATTTACATTTCATTTTTGTTCACTCCTTTCCATTCTCTCCTCTTCACAATGGCACATAACCCAGCTTTCACAAAAAAAAGCAAACTTACATGTACATGTGGTTCCATTCTCATCAAGAAGTTGATTATCTGCACAAGCACAAACTCGACCTCCAGGAATGGCTAAGCAAAGTGTTCCACAGCCACCATTGTTTATTCGACAGGCATTATTACCTTTAAAGGAAAGGGCAAGAAAAGCATTTCAAAATCTGCAAAGTCAAGCAAGACTATATGTCTTTAACCTCTGCTCGTGAATTTTCTTTTTATTGCTCTGTAAGCATCTGTGCATATACAACTGTGTACATGTACAATGAAGGTTCTAGTCCTGCTCTGAGCCTAACTAAAACAAAAACTTCAATTTCCTCACTTATTAAATTAGGAGAGTTGGAATAGATAATTATTAAAGTGGCTTCCAACATTAAAATTATATTTCTTAAAGATCAATAAATGTGCACATATGAGCCTCCATATATTAAGCAAAGATAAATAATGGTATCATAACTATATATGAATGTATATACGTATATAAATTTGCATACTAACACTGCAAAGGCCTTAGTAAGCCAATAGGCAATATTAATCTCACCAGCTGTTCACAATTCTAGACCTCATTTTACAAGATATAAATAAATAATAATTTGATTATGCCAACTTAGACACTTAAGCCTCAAATAAAGTATATTTAATTATTCAAAGACATAACAGAATAATACAAAAGAGATTTTGAATTATATTAGCAGTTAATATCCAAATGTGATTTTTTTTTTTACTAAAGTGATAGGCAGGTTATTATATTGAGGGCCATAGGAACTGGATATGTCACACAGAAAATAATAAAAAGAGAGGGAAAAAACACATCCTAAAATTGTGCTATATGCAATAAATATTTAACTCAATTGCACAGATAATTATGGCATGTCCTTACATTAGAATGAATAATCTAGAATAGATTAAGATCCATTTTTATTATTCTGAAAACTAAATTCAATTTGGCATCTTTACTCCCCCTCAAAATAAAAACACAAAATTAAAAGCTAGATAAATTAATAATTCAGAATAAGCTTCTAGTATCAGCCTCTGACCTCAGAAGTAATTATACTTAGTTCAGACTTTTTCTCCAGCAGGAACTACCCTCTCACCCCATTTTAAAGTTCTTTTCAGATATGGCCATGTTTACTGCATGACCCTGGAATCAGAAATGTAATACTTTATAGGACTATCTGTCTTTTTGTCTAGGCAATCTCACATTATGTATAGGAATAAATCACATATTTAATAATTTTGCTAACATTCAG
>JAJPUD010003452.1:100317-125720 GCA_023553655.1 Myrmecobius fasciatus
TTATATGTGAATAGTATGAACTGAAAAAGAGAAGATACTCTTGTTCCATTATAAAGTAACTGAGAAAGTTGAAATTAACTGTATCATTATATATCTTTTGAGGTGGATTATTAGGATCCTCTTTTTGTATCTATAGAACTGCAACATGTTTTTCAAATTTTTTTACTTGAAACAAGAAGATGTTCTTGTTGAAGCCAAAATCATATTTTTTCTTTCAGGTTAAAAAATGAGCTTATGAAGTATTCCACACAATAAAAAGATCATTATTTTCTTAAAAAGCATAATTAGGTAACTATTTGTATGACCTTTTACAAAGGGAATTCCAGAGGATTATATAGTTTATTTTAAAAATTACTTGGCTTACAAATTAAAACAAATATCATTGACATAAGGGAAAAGTATGAGTAGGTAATAACAGAAATGTAGACTAATACATGACTAGAACATAGAATGACTATATTAAATATAATATACATATATGTATATCATAATTTAGTCTAGTTTGATGAAAACTTATTGGGGAATAAATCTGGAGCTTGAAGGTATCTCAGAGATCACAGGATCCAACTCCCAGCTTTAAAGGATAAGAGAACTGTGTTCAAGGGATATGAAGTAACTTGTCCAAATGTCACACAGGTTTAAGTGTCAAAGGCAGAATTTCAATCTAAATCCTCTGACTCTGAAGTCAGGGTTTCTCCCACTCCTACTCAATGTTTCACATTGAGAATAAACTCATGTGTGAGACAGAAAGCTTTGGAGGGAAAAGCTGTAGCTATTCTAATTGTATATACAAGTGCAAAAGGGAAAATGACAGCTATCCTTGGATTAGTCTGCAAAGGTTTCTGGGGGAAGAAAAGGAGATTTTATAGGAGTCATTTAAATGGCAGGGAAGAAAGGGTTAGGGATAATACTAGAAATGTGTAGTACTACTTGAGAAAAGAATTATTGACAAATATGGTAGGATTGGGGGAAAAACAACTTTCAATAAGATAAAAGAATCTCTGAGCCTTGACATTGACATATGTGTTTTATGTTATGTTCATGTATATTTTTTTTCCTTTTCCCAGTTACACAGCTATTCCTAGCCCCATCTATACACTTCAAGTATCAAAGAACTTGTCATAATTTGTGTGGCAAAGCCACTCAGAGTTTGTTTAAATTATGCATTATAGCTTCTCAAATAGCTGTAATAAAATGAAGAAAGGAAAGACAACTGCCAGTATATAATAGACCAATACTAATATCTCAATTTTTCAAGAGGCTTTGCAATTTAACTTTTCTGTCAAGTGTAACCTTTACATTTCCTCTAAATTATGGGAAAAGAAAAGAAAAGAAAAGGGCACTATAACATAAAACATTAGTATAAAAGAAATCTGGTTACTTCATTATCTACATCTTCAAGAAAATGGCCATAGCATTTCCTCCAAGATTAGCAAGGACCCTTCTTACCACACATTTGCTTGACTGTCCAGTCACAGATTTGGTCATATACAGTCATCAGTCTCCAGATCTGACATTGAGCACAAATACCTGGAAGACTTAAAAATTACTTAAAAATTGGTTAGATTCCCTAGCTGTGTGACTCTGGGCAAGTCACTTAACCCCAATTGCCTCAGCAAAAAAAAAAAAAAATGGTTAGAAAAGTCATTGCTCTTACGACTTGGAAATTAAGTGGGCTTCCAACAGAACTGACTTTTCTGATTATTCCTTTTATATTGATGATGAAATTGAAGCCCAATAAAGTTAATGCCAGTCAAACTCAATTCATTGGACCTTTTGATATAATTTCAAATAAAAGTCCCCATTTGGAAGATGCACTGCTTGTCCCAGCCATCTCCAGTAAAAGAAATCTGTATAAATTGTTAAGTGAAATATCCAGTAAAACATGCTTAGCTGCCTTATTTCTGAATTCTTTTAGAGGAAAAAAGTGCACAGGCTTTCAATCTGCAGAGCTACACATATAAGACAAATAAGGACCCTTATAGGTCTTAGGATATAGGAATCATATTAGGAATATATTTTTTACAAATAACAACTAAAAAGGTTCAAACATAAGTATGTCTACCCATCTTAACCATCTGAAACATCTACACAAAAATAAAGATTAAAGAAAATGTGGAGGCAGAGATTAGAGCTAGAATAAGAAACCAGGAATAACATTTTTCAATTACACTGCTTCTATAAATAGATGTTTCTCCTTAATATATAGTTCTGACTTAAAGGAGTTGATCTCAGATATTCTTAGGTGCTCTTCAGTTCAAAGTGATCTTTTTATTGCTTCACATATTTTGCATTCAATTTGCTATTGTTATGCCTTTGTATTTACTATCTGTCATATCTGTACTATATTCTGTTCTCACCTTTGCATCATCATAATAATATATCATCTCACATTATCTTTCAAAACTCACATAAATAATATCATCCCATAATATACTATTCTTCAAACACTACATTCTACATAAAGCCTTTCATTCACTTTCCCATACTCCCCCCAAGTTCTAGCATTTCTCTGACGAATCACCTTATATCTAGTTTTTATTTACATTCTGTATCCTCATATATATTGTCTCCTCCAAGCCATTCCTCAGAGAATAAATACTCCCTGCAGGAAGTATTTCACTTTTGTCTATATAATCCTAATTCCTAACATAGTAGGTGTTTAATAAATGCTTGTTAATTTCTTGATTGATCCAGGGGGATAGGAAACATAGATGCACACTCATAAATCTGAAAGTGTGGGCCAAAGGCAGCCATGTCTCACTCTCACTTAAATCACCAACTGTGGCACATATATCTTTGTAGATATTACTGAATAAAAGTGAAATCAAGGACACACAAATGTGTATTGTGAACTATTTCTGAGTTGAGGGAAAATCAATATTAATAAGGTATAAATCCATGAAGTGGAAAGTGCTGCTCACTTAATAGAATCTTCTTATTGTTTACTAATCATCTAGATGTTATGAGTTCTAGCTTTTGCTACTTTTTCACATTCTTCTGAGGAATTCTAGATATTATAATATATAATATGGATTAATATAAACAGTCAAACGGGAAAGGAAATTCAGTTCCATTTTAAATATATATAGTTTTAACTATTGATATTAACCCAATTCATGTTATATTTCTGTTTGACAAAAAATAGGCATAAACCAACTCCTCACACCATATTCCAAGATACAGTCAAAATAGATAAATAACTTGGACAAAAATAATAAAAATATAAATAAAACAGGGCATCATGGGAAAATATACCTGTCTGATCAATTGATAAGTTAAAGATTTTTGGTCAAACAAGAGGTAGAAGGGATTGCATGAAGTAAAATAGTCAATTTTTATTTTGTTAAATTAAAACAGTTTTTATGCCAACAGAACTAATGCAGCAAAAATTAGAAGGAAAATAGGAAAGGGGGAAATCCAGCAAATATCTCTGATAAAGGCCTCTATCCTCAAATATATAGGGAACTGAGTCAAATTTATGAAATATAAGATCTATTCCCCAGTTGATAAATGGGCAAAGGATATGAACAGTTTTTAGAAGAAATAAAAGCTACAAAAGTCATATAAAAATAATCTAAGTCCCTACTGATTAGAGAAATGCAAATCAAAACAACTCACACTTATCAGATTAGCTAACATGACAAAAAAAGAAAATGACATGTAGAGATGTAGGAAAATTGAGATATTAGTGCACTGTTGGTAGAGTTGCAATGTGATTGGATTTCTGGTGGATTATTTTGAATAATAATTTGGAATTATGCCTAAAGAGCTTTAAAGCCACAGATGCTCTTTGATCCAGCAACATAACTGCTAAGTCTGAATTCCAAAAAGGCCAAAGGAAAGCTGGGGGATCTATTTGTAGAAAAATATTTTAACTGCTTTTTTTTTTTCTGGTGGCAAAATATTGGAAATCCAGGGGATGCCATCAATTGGGTAATGGCTAAACAAGTTATGGAATACAATTGTGATGAAATACCATTATGCTATAATAAATGATGAGCAGAAAAACCTGAATTCATGCAAAATGAAACAAGAAAAACCAAGAGAACATTGTAGACATAAAATCAATATTATAAAATGACCAATGTGAAAAATCTAGCTACTCTAATCAAGAAAGAGATCCAAGATATTTGCAAAAGATGCATAAGAAAAAAAAATATTTGTACCTCAAGAGAAAAACTTTATGAACTATAATGCATTCTTAAACAGAGAAACAAAAAGTTTCTCTCACGGTGATCTTGTGATTTGGAGGAGATGCTATTATTCCCATTTTGTAGATGAGGAAATTGACATTTAGAGCATCTTGCTCAAGGTCATACAACTGTTCAATATCAGAGTAAAAACTCAAATTTATGATTTCTGAATCTTTCAATGTTCCTTTCACTGCGCCATGGTGATTACAACTTCAACATATTAAAAATAAAGTAAACAATTTTTACTTTATCTTTTTTATTTTATTTTTTTTCAACATGGAAATATGTAAATGTATTTTACATGGCCTCACATATATAATCAAAATCAAATTGCTTATTTTCTCAAAGAGGGATAAAGGTGAGAGGGAGGGACAGAATTTGTAATTCATTTTTTTTAAAAAGATGAATGCTGTTCCTACATATAATTGAAAAATATTTAATGACATAAATAAAATACTTTAAAAATAAAAATAAATTTAAATATGCTAAATTTAATTCTTAATATACTATTTGTTATTTCACATGTCTATTTTTAATTTTTTATAATGTAAAGATGATTTTTTAAATAAAAAAGTGATGATCTTAAACATTATATTTTCTTTTAGATCTGACTTATCTAAAAGATTCTTTAAGAAAAGATTGTTACCAGACAACTCCCTACTGATAATATTTGTGAGAGGGGACTTAGAATATAATTTGTTTTCCCCAAATTTATTGAAATTTATGCTCATTAAATTGGTAGGAGTAATTATATTTTTCAAAAGAAGGAATAACTAATTAGGTTAGGAAAAAAAAAATCCAAACATCTGGTATATAGTATAACCAAACTTTTCTTTTGGAATACTAGTTTATCTCTGTGGCTTAATGAATATCAATAGTCTATAAAGATAACATATATAAGAAAATTAGATTTTTCAAGGGACACTACTGGCAAAATTATTATTTCCCTTTGGCATCAGTTTTAACTAGCATTAAGTACTTTTAAAGTAATCAGCAAAAAAGCTAAGTATATATATAAATGGTAAAACACCATTAAGATACTAATTTCTGTTTAAAACATTCTACCTTAGATTTCAAATATCTATCACATTTCCTGTAACTTTCTCTTTTTCTTCAAAAAAAAGTTTTCCTTACTAGAAAGCTTTTAGCTCTTATCCTCTTGAAAAGCTCAAGAGGATTATGCCATAAAAGCAAAAAAGTTTCTTTTTCAAATAAAAATATCAAAAAAGAAGGAATGGGAGAAAATGTTACAATTTCACTCAAAAATAATACCCTAAGCCATTCATTCACTGAGACTATTTAAAACAACAAATAATGATGTTTTTGGTGGTGATATTTGATTGACTTTGAAGTGAGCTAAACACTTTTTATTATAAGACTTTAGGGGGATTTTCAAACATAAGCTTTTCTTTAACTACTGTATGAAACTCAGAAATATTAGTGAAAGTGTAAATTTATTCCCCCATACCTTGTTGTTTCCTAGGATCATATATCTGAAGCCCAAACAAAGGTGGTCTTTCCTGTCTCAGTAGTGTCACTTCACTGGTCATCAAATCTAGTTGGAAGATGGAGCCATTCATATAGTCAGTCCAGAATACATAATTCCCATGATGTGACAGTCCAAAGGGATGGTTGAGTTCTTTCCCACTGTAGACAACCTAGAATGTATTAACAAGGCAAAAAATAAATAAATAAAAACCACCCCCCCAAAAAAAAACAAAACAAAACAAAACAAAACAAAAAAAAAAAAAAATACCCAGATCAGATCTCTCTGATTTGGGCAGCTAATTGAGTAAAAGCAATATTTAAACAAATAACTCAGTTCATAATAAATTCATTTTCATTGATATGTTTCTTTTCAAACAACTTGCAAAAGAGCTCTTTAGAACTAATTCAATTTCATTAACATAACTATTTATTGTATAAGACACATTATTAAAAAAATCCTAGTTTATATTTATTTTTCTCTCACCAGTGTTGTACCACTTTATATGTGCTCATTAATAATGGCAATATATCACTACTGAATAGTCCTTTACAAATAGTTTCTTTCACAATGACCTTGTGATGTATTTGGAAAAATGCTATTATTCTCATTTTGAAGACAAGGAAATTGACACTTAGAGCACCTTGCTCAAGATCATACAACTAACTGATCGATATCAGAGCAAAAATTCAAATTTATGATTTTTGAATCTAAGTCCAATGTTCCTTTCCCTGCATCTTGATTACAACTTCAACCATTTCTGTGAGTCTAAAGTGATTCCAATACAATGAAAAGAGTGGGTGCAGATGGCCCAACTCTTCCCCCAAGGACCATTAAAAAAAAACCTCTGTCTCAAAAGAAGCCATCCATGAAATAAACTACCATTTCAGCTAAACCTAAGTGTATGTTTCCTTTGTGGTATTCTTCCTGAATTACTCTGTGGTCATTGTTTTCCAATCCCAGAGTTAGCCCTGTAATATTTAGTCTTAGAAAGTCCTGAATTTTTATCTACTCCTTTGAATTTATGAAATTAATTCTAACCTGACTGACTATTCTGTTTTCTCTCTCAGAATTTGATTTAATTCATACCCTATTCATAAGAAATATATTAATTGCTCCAATCACAGAAAGAAGTAAACATCATAGCTATAACTAAAAATCAAATTTCTTGACTCATTTATCTGTCTCTTTTCCTTATTTTCCCTTAACTCATCGTGTGGAAAAAATGAATTGCAATAGCTGGTATCAATAGGGAGCAATTATAAATGAGGGACAATAAAGCCTCTCTACCTCACTGCCTAAGTAGTTGAGGCACATAAATTTCATAGTGTCTAGAGGTCTGGGCCTGGAGTCAGGAAGACCTGAATTCACATCCAGCCTCAGATACTTACTAGTTGTGTAATCTTGGGAAAATTATTTAACCCTGTTTGCCTAGGTTTTGTTATTTACAAAATGAGCTGAAGAAAGAAATGTCAAACTACTCTAATAACTTTGCAAACTATAGACATGGTTTCTCAAATAATTATACTTTATGTTAGAACTTCTCTTCTTCATTGGAAGCAGTACAGCAGATTTATGCATCCAGTCAATTAAAAAGATTTTTGAGGTTAGAGCTGTTTCACTATCAATGATCCCTTGTGAAGTGAAATTTAGATAAATCTGGAGATAACTGCAGAAGATAGACTCTCCTCAAACAGCTAAGAGAAGCCTTGAGCAACAATTGCAGACTTGACTTTCCAAACACCTTACTTCCTGACTTATCCTGTATGTTCTTGAATCTCTCCTGCCCCTCTAAAAGTTTCTAAAAACTACCATCTCACTCCTTTCTTCTCTTCTCTGAATAGTTGGGGAACCCTTTCCAAGTCTCTATTCCCTTGTAGGATCTTCTTTCCCCTCAAAGCTTTTTCTCAGACAATAAATTCATTTGAATGATGTATTGAACTCTTTCATATTAAGTCCCTTTATGGGTCTGGCAATCATTTGTTAATAGAAGGAAATCTGAAATGGGGTCCTGGAAAGTCAAATAGAAGTGAAAAACAACCAAATGACAATAGTAGAAGTAGTGATAGTAGTTGTAGTAGTAGTAATAGTAGTAGTAGTAGTAGTAGTAGTAATAGTAATGGCTGTGACTGAAACAAATATGTTCATGTTTTCAACTAAAACTACATAATTTAATACCAATGGCTATGCAAAAAAGTTATAGATAATTGAAGAAAAGACAATAATTCTTTGTCCCTTAAATGGGTGCTTTTCTTAATTATTGGAGGAATAATTTAAGATTGGTGCTTTTCTTTTCCATGAAAAGGATCTATATGTTTAGTGCTATAATGTGACTAAAGAGGGGATTTGAGTCATTTTTTGCTTCTTCTCTGAAGGAAAAAGAAATGCCCTTAGAACCCTCAATTTTCATAGTGAAAATGCACAATTTATCATAGCAGGCCTCAGGTGAAAACACATCAGATGAAAGCACATGTCCTGAAAATAGGGTACATTTACTGTAATGCCAAAATCCTATAGAAGTCCCAAGTAATGGAAAAACAGAGAAATAATAGTCTAGGAATTCTAGAGTAAAAGGCCTTAGTGAAAGTTTCTTTGCCTATCCTTATATTCCCAAATTTTATAGTCACAAGTTCTTTGTCAATAATATATAAAACAGCCAGAATAGAAAGCCTATAAGAATATATATGAATTTTATTCTGAAGTGAGAAAAGTTACAACTACCAGGCTTTATTGTGTTTTGCTTTGAAAAGGTTGCTATTGTTAATTTCAAATCAATAAGAAATATAATTTTCCAATCTTAGGAGAATTTAGTCTCCAATGGTAATTTCATATTACAAATTGGTTTTAAGGCAAGTCATGACTACAAAGTGGAAATGATGAATTGGCTAGGTACTCTGAGTCAGATTTTAACTAGTAAATCTTAATTTTGCTCAAATTCCTTGATTAATGCAGTCCTACTCAGCCTGAGGTGATTCTGGGATCTGAATTCCAGGTTCTCTGAATCTGATTGAAGATGTTTAAACAGTTTAACCTGGATTGAGTTTAATTTGATTCATTCCACACAGATCTATAAAAAGAGTAAACAGGAAAACGAGTGAAATGCCTTGCCACCTTCTAAAACAGCAGGAAATTATTCCTGAAAGTAACACCAGAAATTTTTATCAAGCAGTGAGAAAAGCATGAGACAAAGAGGGAGGTTTCAATTGCCCTTTCTACAAATTAGATTAGTGCCATATGTTTTCCTCATTTTCTCCCTTTCCCTACATGTCATACATCTCTATTAAATCATTTACCCATCTTTTAAAGCTCAACTCAAATGGTACTGCCTAAATGAAACTTTCTGTGATTTACTTTCACCTAGCAAAACTTCCCTTTTTGTAACTGACGACATGTTTATCCTTGGACTTTCACAAAGTGAAATTTGTATCTTTCTTTTATACATTAGCATGTGTTAATTTGAACTATAATTGATTGTGTATTTATTATATATCTCCTCCTAGAGATATATGGGGCAGGATAGATAGATTTGAGAATAATCAGAATAAAGATTACCAGAAAAAATAATTTAGAGAGAGAAGAGGATCCATGCCAGGGCCGTAAGGGATAGTTAGGGTTGGAGGGCATGATCTAGAAGAGGATCCAAAAAAGTAGACTGAAAAGAGTGATTAAATAGGTAGGAGAAAAAAAGAGAGTGGGTTCCCAAAAAATCTAGGGAGAAGGATTGACAATGTGGTGGGCAATAGAATATTCAAGAATGTGTTTTAAGAAAAGGCCATTGAGTTTGGCTATTTAAGGTAAGGACAGAGATCTATGCTTTTTCTTAATTTATTATCTTCCCTTTCCCCAGTTATCTAATCTAGTGCTCAGGAAGAAATTCTCACCAATTACATACATACACACATACATATTGAATAGGTTCCTCCATTTTCTCTCCTTTCACACTCTTCTTAACCCTTAACTATCTGACTTCTAACCTCATTGGTCTACAAAAACTATTCTCTTTTGAGTTACTTTTAATAGCCAAACCCAAGGGCCTTATCTTAATCCTCATTCTTGAATACTCTGTGGCCTTTGGCATTGACAATCATTTTCCCTAGAATTTTTGGGAACCACTTTCTCCTTTTTCTCTTATCTATCTAAGGGCTCTTTTCTAGTCTATTTTCTCAGACCCTCTTCCAGGTCATGCCCCCTAACCCTAAGAGTCCTTTAGGCCTCTGGGATGGATTCTTTTCTCTTCTCTCCCTAAATTATTTTGCCTTATAATCTTTATGCTGATGTTTCTCAAATCTCTCTAACCTGCCCCAAACATATCTCCCAGTAACTTTCAGAAATCTTAAATCAGATGCCTAGGAAATATCTTAAACTCAAGTCCATAACTAAATTTGTTATCTTTATAAAATATCATTCTTCAAGTTCCCAAGTCTGGCAATTTAGGTATCATTTTAGACTCTTCATTAGCTCTCATTACAATGTATAATCTTTTGCCAAGACTTGTAGATTTCTCCATCACAACATCTCTCAAGTATATCCCCTTTTTTCCTCTGACACTGTGTTCAATCTGGTTTAGACCCTCATCATCTCATCCTTGGACTACTGCAATAGCTTCTTATTAGGGTCTGCCTGCCTCAAGTTTCTACCCATTAGAATATACCTTCCATTTGACCATGTGAAACACTAAACTTGTCACTTCAGCCTCCTGCCCCCAACACACACACTCACATACACACACACACACACACACACATACACACACACCATTCCAGTCTTCTTATACTTTATTCCTGCCATGAACACTTTGAAAACTTTTGATTCCATGTCTGAAATGCTTTCTTTTTTCAGCTCTGCTTTATGCATACATTGATTTCCTTCAAATATCAACCAAAATTTCATCTTCTACACTCTTGGTTATTAAACATAATTAGGAATGGAGGCCAATAAACTATAAATAAGCATCCCCACAGGCTGCATATTGATTGAGAAAATCATATATTACTATAATCTATATTTTATTATATTTTTATTTATTTTGTTAAATATTTACCAGTTGGCATTTAATACGATTCAGGTTAACTGGACAGTGTTGGGGCCATATGCAGGCTGAGAGCCATTTATTGTCCATCTCTGTTGTATGGTAAGTTTTTCCCATTTCTTAATTGTATGCCTTCTTTCTGTGATATATTTCCTATTTATTTTATACATAGCTTGTTTTTATGTATTTGGTTCCTTGTTTTCTACCCAATTTTATTATGACTTGCTTAAGGTCAGAAACTGTCTATTTTCAGTTTAGCACAAAATAGTCTGGCACAAAATAGGTGCTTAATAAATGTTTTTAAAATGCTTAATAAATACTAACTGTATTGAATGTAACCCTAGGCAAGCATTAAGTAAGGAGAGAGGGTTTATTGATTTAGTCCTTGGCAAATTTCAATTTATGAGGAAAGACAGAAAAGATATACCTCAATAACAAGAAAAGTCATAGTGAGAATTGCTAGAACAGTAATGTCTTTTGCTAAGGACTCCTGGTCTTTGACCAGACCAAAAGAGAAACATGTATTTTTCTACTATGTGAATCAAAATTTCCAAAAGACAGCTATAGATATTTTAAAGGACTGAAAGAGATCACAGTTCATGAGAAAACATCAGTTGAAGACATTTTTGGACATGACTGATATGGAAGCAGAATTATGGCTAAGAATGTATTTTGTGACTATGTAACTAAACTTCTTGGGAACTTCCCATGGTAGAAACTTCTATGCAAAGTATTCTTATACTATAAGTGGCATTAGGAAATATTTAATAGGTCAGTACTCTAGAATTTTGTATTATATTTATTTTGGAATAAAGTTTAGTTTTTCAATGATTTTTTTTATTTTAATAAAGTTCAATCAGCATAGTTATGAAGGAGTTGCTGTTGGACAAGGGGGCTTGTTTTAGTCTAACCATGTGCTACCTAATTCATTCCTCAAGTCAGTGGATTGAGTCAGAATTATTAAAGGCTTGACTAAAAACATTCCCAAAGGCTCCCTGGGTTCTTCAAAACACACATATCTCTGACATATGGAGTATTCTAAATAAATAAGGAGATGGATCTATCCTTTATCCTTCTGTAGATAGCTGTGCAAATAGAAGACATATATACTTTTGAACTAAGAACTCCAATAATTCATTTGTGTTTTTTACCAAATGTAAATTAATGATGAAAGAAGAGAGGAAGAATTTCTACTAAAAACTAATAGTCCTTATCAAAGAAAATATTACTCTCTTTGCTAAGGCTCCTGTACCAAAATTTCTAATGCTTGGATGGTGAATTAGTTTTGATACAAGAACATGACCTACTACTGAAAAGTGAGATACAACAAAGTGCTTGATTATAATATTAATTGTATTTCAAAAACAAATAGGTTTGGTATGTGGAAAAATTAATATGAAGTTTTCATTTGATCTAGTCAAATCCAGTTACATTAGGGTCAGGAAAGAAGTGAGTCACATCTCTAATTAGAGAATGAAGGGACTTTCTGGGTAATTAAGACCCCCAAGTACCTGTCTTTGTCTCAGTTAACTTTAGAATACTGAAAAAAAACTCCTCTCCTCTACGATTTCTCTGATAACTGTCAATGTCTAGTTCAGTCTGAATGTGAAAATGAGCTCAGATAGAAACATTCACTAAAGTGACTAAAGTACTATGCTATAGTATAACCAGAGTTATTAAAGGGAATTTTCATGGACAAGTGTTCATTGAGTGAGTCACTTCTATATGTAGAGTAGATATTGCTATCCTTCTGTGAGAAATAAGTTTTTGTACCGGAAATTATTGTTAAAACAATGTCTAAAACTGACAACAAAGGGCTGAGAACTGGGAAATAAATTATAGAGAGTTTTTTCTTTATTATTAATTTGTGATATAGCTGACATTTCATTATTTAAATGAAATATGGTTTTTCTATGGTGCCATGTGGTATTAATGTATTAAAAATGAAAATAAGGAGTGATTTTGTGCCTGAATTTATTTTACCCTTGGTTTTTATTCCTAATGCTGCAATAATTACTTTTGATCACCCTTGCAAACAAGTGCAAGTCAAACTTATCAACTAACATTAAATGCACCACCTTTTGTCTCAGTAGATTATGACTCCACTAGTAAGAAAAGCTTTATTTAAACCATTTGGCTTCAAACTCAACACATTTGTGTCACAAGTTACTTTGTACCTCTATGTTAAACCCTTTTATTAGGATGTTAGCCTTGACAGCATTATGTTCTCCATTTGAACAAATGCTCCATAATTATTTTGTCATTTGATGTAGATTAAAATGCCAGATGTAAATGTTGAAGATCTTTGAGTATATAGTTGAATGGTTCAGTCATAGCATATTTCTTGTAATACAGGGAAACTGGATCTTAAAACAATTCTAATGTCCTGAAAGCTTGAAAAAATCCTTGGCATACTGCAGAGAGCTGTGCCTGGTTTCCTGGAGGTGAGTGCCAGCTGCACTGCTTTCAGCTCAGCCGACTTTGGCTACCCCACAGAGACTATTGGCAGCAACCTCAGAGGGGTAAAAATAAACTTGAAAGTATTTTTAACACAACACAACAAGGCTCTGTGAAAGGAAAAGCCTGTGGGTAAAAACAGCAGCATTTGTCCTTTACCTTCCTGTTAGTTCCATTCAAAAACACTTTTTCAATGTGATCATAATAGGCATCACACCAGTACAATGTGTTGGTGTGAGAGTCCAGAGTTAAACCATTTGGCCACAGCATCTTTGAAGTCACAAAAATCTGTCGATTGAAGCCGTCCATCCAGGCCTTCTCAATTCTTCCCACGCTGTCATCTATTTCATCCTCCTCCCAGTCTGTCCAATACATCCATCTAAGAAATTTTAAATAAGAGCATAAAGATATTATTTTAATCAGACACCTAACCAAAAAAGGCTTTGAACAGAGGTTTTAACATTAAAAAAATTCAATCTCAAATTTCTTGGTGACTATTTATAATCCAAGAAAATTGTCAATGAAGCACCAAGGGAAGAGGAGTTTGGGCAATTACCTGCTAAATCTAATCAGTGTAGACAGTCCATCTGCCTATATTAAGGCAAAAATATTATCTGGGTTGGTAGATGGCAATATTAAAATTGACAGAAAACTGTCAAATCTCAATTTCCCTTGGTATAGAAAAAAGTCTCAGAAGAATACTTTGTTTAAAAAAATATTTTGTATTTCAATGTTTGGTGACAGATTTTTAAGTGTTCTCAAAACTGAGAATATAATCAATTATGTGATTAAAAAGCAGATTGACTGACATGAGAATCCAGGACACAGTTAATAACCTACTCCAGACTTTATTTAATCTCGGATGATTTTTTTTTTTTTTTTTAGGGTAGGCAATTGAATTGTCTTTGTTCTAAAGGTCACAGTCATACTGGGTTTGTTTGACCAGGTCTAATTTGTCTTCTTGATGCAAATTATCTGTGTTTTATTGCTGCTTATTACTACCCCAAAACCACAGAGGATGATTTAGCTGCACACAACTTTAATAACAGCGGGTTAACTGACCTTGAGATTTTGAGCTTCAATTCAATCTCTAATGAAAAGCAGCTGCCTTAAAAAAAAAACCTTTTGTGCAAGCTACAAGGAAGGAAAAAAATTCATGGGCTTATGTCCCAGTTCTCTCATGGGTAGGGTAAAAAACACCCTCTGTGCATTGTTTTAAGGTCATGCGAAAGGCCTTGAGTTATTAATTCAATTATAAGTTTTAATTCAGTCCTCTCCCCTGTCCTCATATTAGACTGCTATCTCCAAGAATGTCTTTATTATGTACATTGATCCTACATAACTATCCCCTTTTTATGGCCCCCCAAAAGCTTCTTAACTTCTTGGGTGGTAGCTTTTTGTATGTCTGAGTATGCTTATAATGATCATTAAATAACAGAATCACAACTATCTAAAGAAGACCATGGTACACTTGATAAACTTCTTTCTCTCCCTTGGATTCTATTCAAAGAGTGAAAATAATTAAGATATCTTATAGGTTTATAGATTTAAATTTGGAAAAATTGACAAGAGTTGATTAATATTCTGATTGCAACCTATTGTTTTGAATTTACATTGCTGTTGCTAAAATTCAAATATTACTTACCTTCTCAAAAATGTATATAATCCAAATATTTTTTAAATATAATTAACAGGGATGTCAAGACCACAAACATTAAGTGACTTATCCAGCGTCACTTAACTAATGTGTGTTACAAGCCATCTCTGAATCCAGGATTTCGAGGCCAACTGTATAGCCACTATCAACTGGAATTACTTTTTCTTCCCTGCTTTTATTTTTACTTCTAAGTTCCAATTTACTTACAAGAAGTCTATACATATCAATGCTTAGATATTATAATACTACTACAAATATAGAAATAGCTAACATTTATAAAATAATTAGAAGTTTACAAAGCACTGCCCATATCCCTACAGTTGATTTCATCATTCTTTGTTAAACTGCTTTGTGAAAAAATTCATCAACCAACAAGCTTTTACTAAGGCACTAGTACTAACTGCACAAAGGAAAAAAAAAAAAAAACTATATCCTGACATCTTGGAGCTTACATTCTTATGGGAGAGACAAAATGTACATATGTACAAATTAATATATACATTCAAGATAACATTCAAGATAAATATAGCATAAATTAAATAGAACCTTAGAAAGAAAATTCTAGCAGAGAAGAAATTAGGGTAAACCTCCTGAAAAAGGTGAGAAATGTTTGAGTTTAGTCTTGAAGAAAGCCAAACATTCTATAAGGCAAAAGTGAGAAGAAAAAAAAAATCTACTTGTAATTAGAGCCAAATAAATTCTGATAATTTTTATGTGTATTTAAGGTGAGAAAAATAAATAATGAAATAAATGTTTGATAGAAGTAGGAAGTGGATTGGCCATATGCTTTGGTAAATCCATCAACTGTAGAAACAATATCAGCTCCAATCCTATGTGTATTCCTATTCTGCTCCCTGAACTTATTATTTTGAGAAGTAATGGTAAAGGAGAGGTCTATAACATCCATACCACCATCACTATTATTAGGTTCAACTGCCTCTAATTTGGCAGGAAATAAAATTTAACTGAAAGAAAAGTGCTTCTTAAGAAGCAGACTGGATACCATGTGCCAGGAAGACCAAGCCATTACAGTACCTCAATTGACTCCTTCCATTTGACCCTACTGGAGATAGTCCAGAACTTCCAGTCTAAGAACCAAGAGAACTGCAGCATCCTCCAGATCATCAATCCTTCCAATAATCCAAGTTCATCATCATTTTTCAAGGAGCAACCCTGGTAAGGATGCTATATACCATTTACCTCTGTCCTGTTTCACCATGGACCTGTTTTCTCAAAAGCCAATAACTACTAAAAAAGAAAGTTTTGATGGCCAAATCTTTGAAAAGTTTCAACATTTTTATCAATAAAAATGCTAATAGCTAGAATTAATATAGTGCTACAAGGTATGCAAAACACTTTACAAATATTATATTATTTTATCCTTAAGATCCAAGGTGGTAACTACTATTATTTTCCCTATTTTATAGATGAAGAAAGTGAGATTAAATGACTTGGCTAGGATCATAAAGCTATTAAGTTTCCGAGGTCAAATTGAGACAAACACTCTGGTTACTATTAAACAACATACATTATCAACTGCTGGGCTGCTACATCCTAAGGAAGATCCTAGATCTTCCCATATAATTTGCAGCTGAAATATCCTATAGGTATGTTTTTTCCATTTATTATAATGTGAGTTGGGGTTCTGTCTTGTTTTTCAAATTGCATCCTCAACACAATGTTTTTTATATGTAAATAAACACTTTTTCTTTTGTTCTTTCATTCAGATAGCAGAAGCTAGAATTAAATGATGACTGGCCTAGGTACTTCACTGGTATCCTTGAAGAGAATATAAGGAAAGGCCTAAATTTGTTGAGTGGTAGATCTTCTGTGGTAAATTTAGGTTAGGACATGCATAAGAGATTCACAGGTTGGCTAGGTTGGATGTTTCATAATTCAAGGAAAAAGAAGTGTGTATGATCTTCCCTACTAATAAGATTACATTTGTTATTCATATACATACATATAGATATACATATATATCACACATTAATACATAATATATGTATTAGCACATATATGTATATAAATACACATGTACATATGCATTTACCCATATGTAAACATACATCTAAAGCATTATTAATATGGATGACATATAATGTAGAGTTCTCTCTTGAATGAATCTTTAAGTCTGACTTTGTCTAAGATCAATGATTACTAGCCCTACCTTTTTTCTTAATACATTCTATTCCTGATCCTATACAACTTATCTAACTGCTATAACTCTATACACTCTTGTATATCTCACCTTATTCTATTCACTCTATAGATTTTGAAGGGTGTTATATCTTCATTTTATACACATATACACATATAAGATACGCATTTTATATATACACACATATCTATATATATGCACACATGCATAATATATATACATATATATTATTTGTGTGTGATGTTCCCTATTTAACCCATTCCCAAAATGAGTAGGTTTTCAGAACTATGAGCCCTCCTTTTCTAATGCCTCTATGTCTATTCTGTCTCTGCACCTCATTTGTATAACACAATTACTATTTTTACCTTTTGCTAGACACTTTTGTTTTTTAGAATCAGATCATACTCAATTATACCCCAGTCTTTCTTTTGAGCTACCCAATTATTGATGTCAATATTAAAATTATGGAATAGATTTACATTTAAAATCATAAACAATTTGTCCATGTTGAATTCCTTGAAATTAATTTTTTATATTGGCTCTTATATGTGAAATTTTCTATTCAGTTCAGGTTTGGTTGAAATAAAGTTCTGAAGATCTGTAAATTTGTTGAATGTCCTTTTTTTCATTCAGTATAGTGAATAATGTTGCTGGCCTAGAGCTTTTTATTGCTGGTAAATCCTGTACAATTCTAATTGTAGCTTCAACATATTTGATAGTTTTTGTTTGTTTGTTTCTTTAAAATCTTTTCTTTTATTTGAGTTTTTTGAAATTTGGCAATAAAATCCCCAGGAGGTATTTTTTACTAAGGATATGTTTGAGGTAATTATCAGGAGACTTTCTTCTATTTCTACTTTTCTCTCATGTTCTATCATTCCAGAACAATTTTCTTTGATTATTTCTTGCATTATTGTGTCAAGGTTCTATTTTTTTTTTTTTCTTTTTTTTTTTTTTTGGTCATAGATTTCTGGTAGTTTCAGTCTTCTTATATTTTCTCTTCTTGATCTGTTCTATAGATCTATTGTTTTGTAAGTTGTTTCACATTCTGTTCTGTTTTTTTTCCATTCTTTATAATTTGTTTTGCTATTTCTTGGTCTCATAGCTTTCCTGGCTTCCCCTTGCTTAATTTTAATTTTCAAAGAATCTTTTTTCTTCTTTCAGATTATATCTCCTTTTTTAGTTGGCTAACTTTTTTTTTTCATAATCTTTGTGTTTTTCTTGGATAGCTCTTATTTATTCATTCATTATTTATTTGCTTATATGTTTGTTTTTATATATATATGTGTACAAAATATATTTGTAGTTCCTCAATCTCTCTCATTGATTTTTAAAGTCTTTAAGTCTTTTTTGAGTTCTTCTATAAATTGTTTCTGGGAAGGTAGTATTTAATGTTACTCATTGGGGAAGAAGAAGCTTTTTTTTTTTTTTTTTTTTTTTTTTTTCTTTTTCTGAAGATGAATCCAAAGACTTCCATAAATTTCTATGATTGATTTCTTTCTTCTTTGCCTCTTTTTTTTTAAATGAGAAATATTAGTGTAAATACCTCTAATCCTGAGGTGGGGAAATCAGCTCACCCCTCTGACCTGGGACCCTAAAGCAAAATCTCCCTCTTCCAGCAATTGTTCACAGCCAGCAGCATCCCTGTCCCAATGTCCCAATGCCCTTGCACTCACAAGTGTTGGTTCCTTCTAACCCAGGGCTGCACAAGGTCTCTGCAGCACAGTTGGGGCTCACATTCCTAATCAGCTGAGATTCCCTCAGTCTTCCTGCCTCTTCCCAGGCTGTCTGGAAGGTGAAAGTTCTTGTGGTTTGGGTTGAAGTTCTAGCACAACCCAGCTAGCCCCAAGGCTCCTGCAGGTAGTTTCTACAGAGTTACCCAGGGGGTGTTTGCACTTCATACTGGGTAATCCCCAATTTGGGTCTTTCTTCAGGTATTCTTGGGTTGTCCTTGGAGGACCCCTATTTTGCCCCAGGTGTTCTGTTTTTCACCAATCTATGTTCAATGTGTGGTGCAAATCTGTTCTATTTCTGGAGGAAATCTTGGGAGCTTGACATTTTCTAATCAGCTCTGTCATCTTCCCAGAATCCTCTTCTTTTTTATGAGGTGTCACAGTACCTTATTGTAAACTTTGGGTTGATATCATATAATAATAAACATATATTTTATGCATTTTTGAGTTTCTAAACTTTTTCTATATTATCTACTGACCTTCCACAAAACCTATTTAATTTCTTATGCTGACTTATGATACATTGAAACCATGATGGAAAAGTCATTATGTAGAAGGGATAACTGTAATTGACTGATTGATAGGTTGAAATAGTGTGGAAGGCTTTCAATCTGTATTTTTGGAGGGGATATCCATATGCATGAGAATGTGAATCCATTTAACTGTCTAATATAAAGCATATTTTAAACTTTTGAAACTAGTGTCACAAATATTTCTTCCATTCATAAAATCACAGGATGTGTTAGACCTACAAACATTTAGACAATTAAAAACTTGTTAGCTATGGAAGCTGTAATAAAACTGTAGCATCCTATAGATTAAAAAAATGCTAAAAACTATATTTTTAAACAAATTTCCTAGCTAGGAAACAATTTTGTATTCAAGTCTGCTGAGGTTACAAATGTATGGATATATAATTATATAAAGCAGATTTTTCTCCATTGTCAAGTGTATAACAAAATACCTGAAAGCCAATTTCTAAACCTGGATGATTGAAGGTAAACAGGGATCACGCTGGACAAATTAGTGAAATATTGAGATTTCTTTTCTGAAACCACAGACTACCATAACCTTTCTCTAGAGTGGCTCTTTTCCCAATTCATGAGGCTATTACCGTTTAAGCACTCTTCACTTCCCTCCCAGAAGGACTTAAACCTTTCACCCTTATCCTCCTCCCTTTTCTGCTTTGGAACCATTATCAAATCAGTTCTCTCACTGCTCCTGGAAAAGATATGTTCATCTATTTTCCAGTAGCTTGACATTTACCTGTAGTGATTTTTGAAAATAAAATATAATTCCTCCTCCCTTCCTCCCAGAAGGGAGGTTAAATATAACTCAAGTTATATTTAACTCAGGTTAAAATATAAGTTCCTTGAGGGTTGTGGATATCTTTGCTTTTATATATGTGCTTATCATGGTGCCAGGAACACAGAAAACAGTTATTAAAGGCTTGTTTTTACAATCATTTGTTGGTACAATAAATAAGTTCCCTGTGCCCAGAGCCAGAAAGTTCTAAGTTTAAACCCTGGTTCAGACACTTATCAGTTGTAACATTCTGGGCAAATCCCCTAACTTTTGTTTCAGTTTCCTCAACCGTAAAATGGGGATAATAATAGCACTTACTTCTCAGGGTTTTTGAGACAATCAAAGGAGATCAAATATGTAAAATGCTTAGCATACAGACTGGCACATAGCAGGCACTGAATATATGTTTACTTGTATACTTCCTTCCTGGGTTTCTATGCTCTTCTATCACTTTCTAGAATGACTAGGAAAATACATATGTTCAATTAAAGAATCACAGAATCTTAGGACAAGCAGGGACCTTAGTTATTTCCTACTCCACACATCATTTGCACTTACGGAAACTGATGCAGAAAAATTAATTTGCCTAAAGTCAATGATTTTAATGAGTATTATCTCTAAAATAAAGTGAGAGTTTGATGAAACATGCTTCTTTCCTCTCTGATACTATGTAGTAAACTGAAGGTACAATCTGACATTGTCACACCCTGGTGCAAGCTTTCATCACCTGCACTATACCAGGTGGCCCTCCTGAGTGATGAAATGATGGTGGAACAGAGAGCTGTAGTGATTGAGTGTTTTTGAAAGGGCAAGGAAAAAGTGTTGGTGACCACCAATGTGTGTGCTTGAGGTATTGATGTTGAACAAGTGTCTGAGGTTATTAACTTTGACCTGCCAGTGGACAAGGATGGTAATCCAGTCAATGAGATATATCTTCATTGGATTGGGCACACGGGACGCTTTGGCAAGCGAGGTCTGGTCATGAAAATGTGGACAGCAAGCCCCACATGAACATTCTGAACAGAATCCAAGAGTATTTCAATAAGAAAGTCGACAGATTGGACTCAGATGATTTGGATGAGACTGAGAAAATAGCCAACTGAAAAGCATTGGCTCAAATTGACCTACACCCTCTCATCATCAGCTCCATTTGGAGCTGCACAATCTGCACTATTGCAATAATTTGTTCTGATCTCCCTGTCACAGATCATTCCCTACTCTAATCTATCCTCTACTCCTCAAAATGATCTTCTTAAAGTGGAGGTTTGACCATATTAGCACTCTTACAGCTGTCCCCTGGCAGTTCCAGGATCAAATATAAAACTCACTGCTTTTCAAAGCCATCTATAATGTGCCATGCTCCCTCACTATCCCCTGACCCCAGCTCCATTTCTGCAAGCCAGTGACACTCATCTTTTTGGTGTACCTTGCACAAGACAGTCTACTCTGAATCTGGGCATTTTCCCTGGTTAACTTTTTTACATGTAATGCTTCCTTGCCTCCCTTCTGTCTCCTAGATTCCTTTTAGTTAAAAATAAAATCCATCTCTTATAGAAAACTTTTCTTGATACTTTTAATTCTAGTGCACTTTCTCTGCAGATTATTTCCAATATATCCTGTATTATGGCTTGATTGTGTGAAGCTATTTCAAGCTTTCTCCCTTATTAAAGTGTGAGCAGAGACTTTTTTTTTTTAACTTTTTTGTATATGTCAAATACTAACACAGGGGAAGTGCTTAAGATGTTTATTGACTGGCTTGTCATTGTGTCTGTTTGCTTTGCTCAAATTACTTCTTTCCTTTAAGACACTATGTCTAAAATATACTATGTGCCTAATAAACACTTATCATTCATCATCTTTCTGGGTCTGGGGCTGGGGGAGGGTGATATGAATGAAAATTAAAAAAAAAATCTTTAAAAGTCAATAAGATATTTAAAATGAAATAAATTCAGACCTTCAGGTACATATCTATTCCCATAATTTTATTCTAAAACTCTACCTAGCAGTAGGCAATAGAATCCAACCCTGGGGAATGATGTGTACTTTAAGATTCCAAAGAACAGATTTCAAAGGGTTCATACAAAAGGTAAGTAGATCCCAAGGCCAAAACTGAAATTGGGAAAATCAGTCCAAGAAACATAAGAAACTCCCGAGAATGAAATTTTGATGGCTCAACTTTATCTAAGGAGGAAGAAAAAAGAAAACATTCTAAAGGGAATCTTGTGGATGTACTACAAATTCATTAACTAGCTTTAAAAAGTTAAAGATATATAAAGGACATAAGCAAAGGAAGATGAGAGGATAAATACAAAAGAGTATCAGAGTGCTAAGTTCACAGAAGACTGAGGTTAACATGAAAGGTGAACACAACAAAGAACAATATTTTAGTTATGTTTGAACTGGAAAAAAAACACCAAAATCCCCCCCAAAAAACCTCCAAGGAAAGATCAGTCTGGTGCTTAGAATAGATATATAGATGACCCCAGATAATAGAAAGAAAGTAGAACTAACTATTCAAATCATAATTTGTTTCTGTTTTTTTTTCTTGTCAAAATGAATTATTAGGAAAAACAGAGCAAAATTAGCTAGCAAGGAGTTGAAACATGAGAAATGAAGGGGAAAGGAAGAGAGCATCTGAACTCATCAATGAGTTCTAGGCACAAACCCCAATTATCAGATTTGAAGGCAACACAGAAGTAAGGATAGCTGACTCACTGGTATTAGCTAATAGAACTGGAGTATTCAAAAAGTGAAGCAAATTTTCTAAGAATATATTAAGTTCCCTATCACTGAAATAATTTAATGAGAAATCTACTTGAAGTTGTGTACTTCATTGGACAGATATGGGTTGGCAAGATGCCTTAAGATTTTTTCCAATTTAAGTATTCTGTAATTCTTGGAATAACATTCCAAGATCATTTTCTTAGGACAATTGCTTAACACACAAATGGGAAAGTGTTTAGGGAAGGATTGTAAGGGGCAGCTAAATGGTGTAGTGGATAGAACACCAGCACTGGAGTCATGAGAAATTGAGTTCAAATTAGTGTCAGACACTTCCTAGCTGTGTGATGCTGGGCAAGTCACTTAAAACCAACTACTTCAAAAAAAAAAAAAAAAAAGAAGACTGTGAGGATATTCTAACAGGAAAGGGGTGGCTGGAATAATATAAATGTCTCTATATCCAATATTAGAAGATCTGGGGAACTGGGTTCTTCTCCAGTATCCATGAAGGAAAAAGTAGAGAGCTGTAGCTTAAAGTACTGGGGCTAACAACCAATTTGTCTTTCCAGTTTTTCCAGGAAACTCATCGTTGAGAAGTCTTATTATCCCAAAAGAATGAATCTACCTGGTATTTATATCTCATCAGGAATAGCTTCTGCCCCTCTGATTGCCTCTTTGACCAGAGGACAGAGCCAAAGTTTCCAGGCCTTCTCTTTATAGTGAAAATCCACTATAATTTTGATCTGCATTTCCCATCAGCTACCATATTTTGGGACTTTTTTGGAACTCTTCATCATTCCCTGCTCACTCTCCAATTTTGGGCCCCTTTGCAGCATGCTCTCTTTTCCTCACCCCTGTACTTTTCAGTTTCTTTTTGTGTGTTGTGTTCTCCTATTAGATTGCCTTGAGGGCAAGGGCTTTCTTTTGGTATTTATATTTGTATCTTCAGTGCTTAGCACAATACCTGGCACATAGTTGTTGTTTAATAAAGGTTTCTAGAATGACTCACTGATGATAAAACTCATACTATTGGCAGATTATTCTTTCTAGAATTCCTGAAGCTAACTTGGGCTAATAAGATCTGTTAATAACTCCTAAATCACAGAGGAAAACAAAACAAAACAAAACACTATTCTGTTACATTCATTGAAAAAAATAGAAAATTGCCAAGAATTTAATGCTTTATATATTTATGTGTGCAAGGTTTTATTTTGAAATAAAATAGTTGGAGAAATCTGGTAATCAATAGATATTCATGTCATATCATTTAAAGTGCATTTACACTTATTCTGAATTATGTCTTGGTCTATTTATGCGACCTTAGTTTTTGTTTATGAAAAACTGAGATTACATGTTTGAAACAAATTCCAAAATATTTTTTATTTCACCAGACCCCCTCCACAAAATTAGTACTTTTACCCTATTCATGACTTTGAATTGAATGAATTGACTGTTTGCATCATTAAGACATATCTTGAAGTTGAAAAGTAAGGTAACTTTTCATAAAATGAGAATAAAAAGCTGTCACCATTAATCCTTTTTTTTTTCTTCTGGAGAATATGTTTTGCTCAGAATTTTATCTGATGAGCTTTGACTTTTATTCTACTTCAAGATATAGACTTGAAGAATGCTAGAAAATAATGTCCTAATGTACAAATGAATAATTTATGCTAAACCTGTCAGTACCTCATATTCCCAAAAAGAAATAAATTTTAAAAGATTATCTCTAATTGGCCAAAAATAGAAATAAATTCTTAGCATACCCATTGACAGGATCAACAACAATTCCACGAGGATGAGACATCTCTCCCTCTAAGAGAGTCTTCCGACTTTGAGATGCTTTTTGGAGTCTGGCTACACTGATGGATTTCTTGTGGCCATCATTTGTCCAATAGAGATTATTTCCAATCCAATCCACAGCTATGCCTTCCACATTATCAAGATCTATTTTAAAAACAAAACAAAATAAGATGAGAACAAACAAACGGCAACAAAAACAAACAAACAAACAAAAAAAAACAACATAAGCACAATACTTGCTATTATAGATCAACTTTGCTTCAGGAAGATAAATATACTTTTGGCTTTCCTTAAAGGTAAAAAGACATTACTGTATAAGTAAAAGGGTGATTTATGTAGTTTCTTCCTATTCTAGAAGATGTGATGAAAGCATCACTAAATAAGAGGGATACTCTTTTTTCATAAATATCATTTACCTGTAATTATAGTGACAATATTTTTTGAAATAAAAATTAGGATAGTTGGCTTGACACAGAATATTCATTTTTTAAAATACTATTAAAAGAACTGGCTCAGTTGTGCTGAGATGAAGATAGTCATATACATCCAGAGAGAGGCCTGTGGGAACTGAGAGTGAACCACAACACAGCATTTTAACGCTTTCTGTGACTATTTCCATGCATTCTGTTTTCCTTCTTAGGTTGTTTTTTTTCTTCTTCTCTTTCTAGATCTGATGTTTCTTGTGCAGTAAGATAATTGTATAGATATGTATACATGTATTGTACTTGTCATATAATTTATCCTATCTAGCATGTATTAGATTACCTGTCATCTAGGGGTGGGGGGCGGGGGGAGGGAAAGGAAAAGCTTGGGAAGAAAAAAAGTTTTTTTTTTTGCAAAGGTCAATGTTGAAAGGTCACT
>JAJPUD010003452.1:128438-163148 GCA_023553655.1 Myrmecobius fasciatus
TGTGTGTGTGTGTGTGTGTGTGTGTGTGTGTGTGTGTGTGTGTGTGTAAAGTAACTTTAAGGGGAAAGGACAGTATTAATATGGAATTGTGGGAAGCAGGGAAGAATTCACAAAAGCACCTTTTAAAAATATTTCCATTGTGTATTGAAGGAATGTAAGTATTAGTAAAAGCTTTACAAAATGGAAAGTTCAAAATAATTATTGTAAATAATATATGATATCCACATTTTTAGTTAAAAACAATATTAACAATAAATATCAACATTTATTATTATGATTCCCAAATGAGTTGCCATTGAAAACATAGTAGCTCCCAAATTTAAAAGTAGTAAGTTATGGAATTCTAGATTAATGAATATCATAAACCATCAACTCTTTGGGCTTAAGGGTATTTTAGATCATATACATTATGATCTGGAAGGTATTTAAAAACTTTATTTCCAGTTTTTATACTCCCGATAATATATTCCCAGTTATTCTGGGGGGGGAAAGCCCTTAGTTTCAAAGTCAACAAATAATAACATATATTACATTAAAAATAACGACTCCATTTTCCTTTTATCCATTATTTTGTGAAATTATGCTTTAACACCATGTAAATCACCTGATTTTGTATATTTCCTAAGATTTCTTCCTCTCCCCACTGTCCAATCACACATTTTTAATGTTTTTTTTCCTCTCCCACATCAGTGTCCTCCACTCCTCTCTATCAATAAGAAACCAGTAATACCTCTAAATATGTTTTTCTCTTCCTCCAAATTGTATACTAACTATATAGAAACCAATGGTTTCTGTCTTTAGCTTAGGAAAGTCTTGGACTAGATTTGTTTCTTCAACTGCATGTCTTGCTAAATAAATCGTTTGTCTGGATGAAATTTCTTCATTTCAGTGTAACACATTCTAACATTTTTAATCACAAACCCTCCCACTACTGGAGGAAAAATATTCTGACTTTTACTACCAATCAATGTGTGCCCTGACTCAGGAGAACTAATACATCTTGTGATTTGATCTAGCTGAAAATCCCATTATAGTGAATCAGATATGTTTCCAATCTCACTAAGCTATTTGCTTCATTACCATCCAGAGAGAGTAATTTTCACAGGTTAATTGTGTCTATAGTTAGGGAGGAAAAAGTTAATTTTGCCTTGACATTATTGGCACTTAATTTACTGGGTACCTTCTTGTTCAGGTATGATGGAAAGGGACTGGCTGGTTGCTACTTTTAATATCATTTGTCATACTATGTAATTTTTATATTATTTTATAATTTTCCTTTCAAAAATCATAGAACATTTGAAATATTTCCTAGAATAGAAAATTCTCCCTTTCCCATTGTCACTTTTCCTTTTTTTTCTTTTTGAAGTTCCAGTTGTGGCTCCTCCCTCCCCTTTTAGAGTAATTACATAAAATAAAAAATTATATAAAATATAAAAAATATATAAAAAATAAAAATTCTCTCATGTGCTTTTAAAATACACTTTTTATTTATAATTTGATCATTAATGAGATCAATCAGGGTCCACTTGCTATAAACTTCATTGCTTTTCATTCTTCTCTCTTTAGATAATACTTTGGTCACATTTCTCAGAAATCTGTCTGGTTACCATAACATTAAGAAATACAAATTACATTTACATAGTGTTTTAACAAATCACTTTCTTCATGATAATCCTGTGTAGGAGTATATTAATTCCATAAGAAAAAGAAAAAAGACATGAAAGCTCTGAGAAGTAAGATAATTTGCTCAATTATACATTACTAATAACAGAACAAAGTCAGAACAAAGATAAACTTTAATTGGGAATAGATATTACATATTAGAAGAAAAAAGAAAGATTATAGCTGAATTATAAAGGATAAGAATTTGAAGGTAGAGAACAACCTTTATCTTGTCATTAATTTAGATATATAATTTGTTTTTAAAAAGCGGCATCTTTTCTTAAATATCTATTTGGGAATGTTTTTAGAACAAATTAAATAATTAAACATACCTTATTCCTTCTACTAGAGAGTGAAGAATAACATACAGATTAAGAGGAGGAAATATTATTAAATGTCTTAAGATTTTTTTTCCTTTTCTGGCCAAAGAGTGGCAGTTTTTCTCCCTTGTACATGGAAATATAAAGCCATTTATGAAGCTGTATCATTTATACATTTATTGTGCACCTACTATGTTGAGGTACTAATATATAAAAGAACTGGCTCTATAGTCAAAGGACCTGGAGGGTTTTATGAGTCAAATAAACTTGATATGAATCAACAGAGTGACATGGCAACCAAATAAAGTTAATAAAATCTTAGGGAGTATCAGAAAGGTTATAGTGTCCAGGACAAGGTAACTGATTGCCTCACTGCATCCAGTCCTTGTCTGATTGCATCTGGAGAATTAATATCATCAATTTCTGATTATCTTAGTTTAGAAAGGACATTTAAAATGAGAATTTATACAAAGATAGTCAAACAGAATTACTGTTGGACACTGGAAAGAACTGTGGGGGAGGGGAGTTCAACTGGAGAAGAGGGCTTACAAGAAAATTTGATAATAACTGTCCTTAAGTATTTAAAGGGTAGTCACATGGAAAGGAAAATTTGTAAAGATACAATACAACTCCTTGCAAATGAAGAAACTGAGGCCCCAAATCACATAGTTAGTATCTCAGCAATGTCTCAGTTTGATCTAAAGTTTTCCAGGAAGAAATAAAAAAATTTCTGTGGAAATAGTCAAGGATCATATTTAGGTTTAAATTTAAAAGAAAAATCTTTCCTATGAGAATATTAAAAAATGAAATGGCCATCATAGGAAGTAGTAGATACCCCTTCATTAGAGATCTGAAATTAAAGTTGATGATAACAAGACTACAGGAAAACACAGGTTTAGGATATTAAAGGTGATATAGTCCATCTCCATAAGAATAAAATGACATAACAGATATAAAAATTTTATAAAGCTAAAGTATTACATAAGTATCTGCTATTTATCACCATTGTCACCATTTTATAAAGAAGAAAAGTGAGACCAAAAGAACTTGAAACTTGCCATAGGCAATTAATGGCAAAGATGGAATTTTAAGTTAGGACCTCAGATTCCAAATTCAGTAATCTTTCCATTTTATTATGTTGCTTATAGACATTTTGAGTCAGTTATAATATGACTTAGATAACCTATGGTAAAATCGTGGACCTTTTGACATATTAAAGTGTATATAGTGCACAGTGAAAAAAGAGAGAATTAAGACTATGAAACAAAAATAAGAATAAGGACTATGAAAAATATTCCATCTATAATCTGGATATTTCAGGTGCAAATGCTCTTTTGGCTTGAGTCATCAGAGTAATTAAATCAATTTTCCACTTCACTTTGCATGCATAAACACATGTTCAAGTAATTTTAGCTTAACATTTTGAAAAATGGACACAATCCTTGAAAAAGTCATGAAAAATCCAGATCATCAAAAGTCTGGCCTGACAACAAATTACACAGTTTGCTAAAGTGAAAAATTTTAAGAAGAACAGAATTGCTATTTCCTAAGAATAATTACCATTAAGGAAATTGAGATTGATTGATATATGATCAAACATCTGAATAAAGTCATAGTCAATGTTTGGATTTAAAGGAAATAAACAGAAGATTTTTTTTAAATGAAGCTAATCTAATTAATATTTTAAAAAGTATGCAAAAGTCTAGAAAGCTAATACTTTATCAAACCAAAACATCATTAAAGATCTTTCTTAGATCATAGATATTAAATATTCAGTGAGAAAAAGTAGTTAGACTTTTAATATTACTTAAGTGTAATCCTCAGCTACCAATCCTCCTCTAAACAAAACAATGCCAATGGTTTGAGTTTTTATTAATGAACTTATTCTCCTTTTGCCCAAGAGTTATCTTTATGCATAGTATTTTGCAAAATAAAAATTTTATCTATTCATAGGAGATATGTTAAAAAATAAACTTTGCTATGAAAGTGATCATGTAGATTTAACAAAGAAAACATTTTCTTCTTATTCAATAGGCCTGTTTTTATCATAGATATGATTCTTTAACATCAGGGTAGAGACAAAATGATTTTTTTCCCTTTGGTAGTTTTAGCTACAAAATTTCATGACACGTATTTACAATCTACTGTGAAGAATTGTAATGAAAATGTCATTACATAATTATGTAATTACATAAAAATGTAATTCTTATGGAATCCTCTCTCCTGCATCTTTTTAATTCATGAAGCTAGGTACCCTTAAATTCAATCCAGATTCTGGAAAAAATTTTGCCTATCAGCAAGGGAGAATTGAATTTAGGACTCATCAATCTAATATAATGTTAGTCTTGTTCTTGATTTTGGTATGTCCCTGTTTCTAAATTTTCAGTGGAACTGGATCTCAGATTTCAAGTCATTCAATGACATTATCTGTTTGTACTGACTTAGGGCAATTAAGTAGCACAATTGATAAGAGTTCTGTGCCTGGAATCAGGAAGCCTCATTTTTTTGTGAATTTAAATCTAAACTTCAGACACTTAGTAGTTGTGTGACCCTGGGGAAGTCACTTAACCCAGTTTGCCAGTTTCCTCATATGTAAAATGAGCTAAAGAAGGAAATGGTAAACCTTCTAATATCTTTGTCAAAAAAAAAATAAATAAAAGCAAAAAAAAGCCGATAACCCAATGGGGTCATGAACGGTTGAACATGACTGAAAAATATCTTCCTGGAACCATCATTTACCATGCATTTTCATCTCTAATGATTCTAATTCTTAGGCCTCCACAAATTAAATGCTGAGTTCATTTTTTTATCTTATATAACAGCAAAAATTCCCAAACACTTCCATTTATATTTCTGTATCTCAACATAGCACAATTTTCATACAACAGAAGTGTTAGGGGAAGAAATTCTGGGGGTGGAGCCAAGATAGCAGGACAAGCTGCAACAGCTCTTCTAATTTCCCTTGAAAACCCCATGAAAACAAGCCTCTGAACAGAATCTGATGGAATGAAACCATTCTCCAGCTCAAGACAGACTGGAAAAACTCCAAGAACCGTCAATCTCATTGGTATGAAAAGGGTACTCAGACCAGCCCAGACAGAATTTGGTGAAGTAGAATTAACCAAATGGAAAAAGAAATACAAAAGATAACTGAAGAAAATCACACATTAAAAAACTAGAATAGAGTAAATGGATGTGAATGACTGTGAGACAGCAAGAATCAATCAAGCAAATTAAAAAGAATGAAAAAATGGAAGAAAATCTGAAATATCTCATTGGAAAAACAGCTGAAAATAGATCAAGAAGAGACAATTTTAAAATTATTGGCCTACCTGACGGCCATGATCAAAAAAGGAGCTAGGATAAAATTCTTCAAGAGATTATCAAGAAAACTTGCCCCAGTATTCTAGAAATAGAAGGGGTAGGATAAACTCTTTAGAAAAATAGCTAAAAAAGAAGTCCTGCTTAATTCCTTCTATGACAAAAATATGGTACTGATACCTAAACCATGAAGAGCCAAAACAGAGAAAGAAAAACTATTGGTAGAGTTGTGAAATATTCCAACCATTCTGAAATACAATCTGGAACTATTCTCAAAGAGATATAAAACTGTGTAGCCCTTGACCCAGTAGTGCTACTACTGAGTCTGTATCCCAAGGGAATCATCAAGGTCAGAAAAGGGCACAGATGTGCAAAAATATTTGTAGCAGCTCTAAAGAGGTAGCAAAGAATTTGAAAATAAGTAGATAGATGCTCATCAGTTGAAGAATGTCTGAAAAGTTATGATACATGAAGACAATGTAATATTATTGTGCTATTAAAAAATGGAAGAACAAGCTGATTTTAGAAAGACCTGCAAAGATTTATATGAACTGATGAGGAGAGAAACCAGCAGAACTAGGAATACATTGTATACAATAACAGCAAGATTGTGTGATGATAAAAGAAAAAAGGCTTGAGTCTTCTGAGTGTTTCAGTGATCCAAAACAATTCCAATAGACTTGGACAAAAAAATACCATCTGTCTCCAGAAAGAGAACTGTGGTGATTGAAAGTAAATCAACACATGCTATGTTAACTTCTTAATTTTTGTTTTGTTTTGTTTTCTTCTCCTATGATTTTCCCTTTTGCTCTGATTTTTCTCTCTCAACATGATTCGTAAAAAAAATGTTCATTAAAATAAAAAAAATTTAAAAAGAGAAGTTTTAGGATATTTTCATGAACTTTAGGCCTTATTAGTCTGTATGTGGCTACTGGGGTTGAGAGATTTGAGTGAATGTTTCCTTAGTATTCTTCCAATTGGTTAACAAACTCTGATCCTACCAACTAGATGGTATAGTACATAGTATACAGTACAGAGAAACCTAAGCCTGAATTCAGGGAGACTGAGTTTAAATATGACCTGAGAAACTTGGTCCTAGGTGAGTCATTTGTCTTAGTGTCTGCAATTGTAAAATGGGGATTTAAACAGTATCTACCTCACAAAATCACTGTGAGAATCAAATGAAATATTTATAAGGCATTTAGCAGAATGCCTGGCACATAGTAGGCACCTTTTAAATGTTTATTTCCCTCTTCTTTTCCAGTTGATAATAATAGCATCTCACTCAGTAGGTAACACAGATAACATTTTCATCCAGAATTATTTCACCTTTTATGAAAAGTCATAGTCTCAAGATTCTTAGTCAATCTTCATTCATTACCAGATCAAATAGAAGTATAAAGGGTGGCTAATTTCTCACATGAAAGATACTGACCATTTCAACTCTATTGTCATAAATATTATCACTAAATTAGTCAATTGTTTTACATAGGTTATAAGACAGTTAAAAGTGTAAATGTATCTCTAACAGTGGTTCTCAAGGTATGATCCAGGAACCTCAAGATTTTCAGTGTATCCATGAGGCAAAAATTATTTTCATAATAATACTAAAATATCATTTTCTAATGTGCTACATGAACAGATAAACCATGTAAACAGAACTCTTTGGGGAAGTTCTCAATAATTTTTGAAAGTGTAAAGGGGTCCTGAGTTTTAAGAGCTATTCAAAAGCTTTCTTAGTTTCAAACTGCTGCTGTTGATGAATAGTTCTAAGCCTGTACTTTCCATTTCCATGATCCATCATTTTAGGCCTCTTTTGTTTGCTAAGCCATGTCAAGGAATAAAAAATGAAATCACTTCACATATTTAAAGAAGAAAAATTCTGTTTATTTTAATGATTTCTCCTTTTGCCTGAGGTTGTCAGGGTATATTTAGGCCACTGCTTCTCTGGAAATACCTTCTGGAGATCATATTGTGAAAAGCAGTAGTAAACTGAAGAGCTTTGCATGAGCCACTGCTGATTCTCTCATCACTGGTTCTCTCCTCATATTCCTTAAACATTGTTGCCTATGCCCTTTCCTATTTTGTGTCTTGCTCAGCTATCTAATGAGAAGCCTCTGATGTGGAAAATCATTTTAATATGACATCAGGAGCACATAAGGATTTACAAGGTATTTTTTTCAATTCTACCAATATGTGAATTGCAGGTAGTCACATAATTTTTTTTCTAATATTTATAAGTTCATCACCTATTTTCCTTTTATCTTTATTTAGGTCTAACAAAATTTATTTAATTTCCCAAATACACATTACTCTAGCCCAAAACAATACAAGTTTCTTAAACAAGAGCTATTTTGTTTTGTTTTACTTTCACTATATATTTTCAATACCTCATACTATGCTTTATGTTTTAGGATACATGGGTGTATAATAAATGTTTGTAAAAGTAAGTGGAATAAATAGTATGTTTCACACATTTTGGTTTTCAAATATTTCTAAACAAATTCTGTTCTGCTGGTGCTCAGTGAAGTGAGCAGAACCAGGAGATCATTATTCACGGCAACAACAATACTAAAAGAGGATCACTTCTAAAGGACATCACTCTCTTCAACAATGAAATGCTTCAAACCAGTTCCAATTGTTCGGTGAAGAAAGCCATATACACCCAGAGAGAGGGATGTGAAATGTGGACCACAACATAACATTTTCATGTTCTCTATTGAGGTTTGCTTGCATTGTATTTCCTTTATCGGATTATTCTTTCTTGTAGATATGATTTCTCCTGCACGAAAAATGATGCAATAACTATACATATATTTGATTTCTTAAGTATTCTAACATAATTATCATGTAGTGGATATCCTGCCATCTAGGGGAGGGGTGGGGAGTAGGGGGGAAAAATTTGTAACAGAAAGCTTTGTAAGGGTTAATGTTTAGGAATTACCCATACATATGTTTTGCAAATAAAAATAAATAAATAAATAAATAATTCTGTTCTGAAGGATAAAATGTAAATTAATTTTAAAAATAATTTCTGAATTAAGAGCGACCTCTGTCATCATATATTTTTGTCATTCACTAACTGCTAACAATACAATATTGCCATGGTATTGGGGGGAGGTATCCATACTTAATACGGTTAGGAACTGCTACTATGTGTTGTTATAATAGCCGATTTCCCTTGCTTACTAGAACTCAAGTTCTTGAAGACAAAATATCATGTCTAATCCTAGATTTTGTATTGAATGATGTTGGGTATTTCATAGTTTATTTTGAAATAGTTTGGATTTTATTAGTATTAAATTACTTAATCTTTTTTATACTAGATGTAAAAGAAATTCTATTAGCAGTCACTTTAGCAATTTAATCTCACTGAAAGTAGCTCTGCTACAGATGTTTCACATATTTGCAATCAGTTATTTTAACATTCAAACAGAAACACCAGTTTTCCTTGAACTTAAAAAGAGTAAGATGGTGCACAATTTGCCTAGGTGGCATGCTTGGTGAGAAATGTTTCATGATTTGTATATTATGCACACATAATTCTAAGTTTCTGGGTGCAGAAAAACTGCATAGAATATGAAACTTTATCAGTGTGTTTGTTAGTTTTGTCAAATGTTTTTTTTTCTCTTTTTTAATTTTTTGATTATAAATCAGAGAGATAAAGAAAAATACATTAGGAAAAGTAGGTATTGTTATTTTAAAAAGTGAATGTAACTGCCAAGTGGTATTGTGAGGAAGATTTTGGTAACATAGGTATGAAAGTGACTCCTTTTGAAATATTATGGATTTGTCACAGACTGTGTCTACTCTTCTCATACTACATCTTCAGTATCCAATCATTGATTCTAACAAACAATAACCATTAGTCTGTTCTGGTTTTTGCCACCAGAAATGCATTTCTTTTGTTTTGTTTTTTCATTTGTTGATTCATTTTTCTTCTAATCTGCAGAGGCTACAGCCATTTAAACCATGCCTGCAATGACTAAAATTTAATCTCTGGACTCTCATCATAGCATCCCTGAAGTGGCTTGATTTAACATATAAATTACCTTTGACCCAGCAATGACATGACTGGGTTTGTACCCCAAGGAAATCATAAAGGAATGAAAAAGACCCACATGTGCAAATGTTTGTAGCAAGTCTTTTTTGTGGTGGCAAAGAAATGGAAAATGAGTAACTTCCTGTCAATTGCAGAATAGCTGAATAAGTTATGGTATATGAAAGTAATGTTATTATTCTATGAAAAATCATGAACAAACTGAATTTAGAAAGTGCTGGAAAGATTTGCATAAACTGATGATAAGTGAAACAAGCAGAACCAGAAATACATCATACACAGTAAAAGCAAGATTGTGCAATGATCAAATATGAAAGACTTGGTTCTTCTCAGTGGTTCAGTGATCCAAGGCAATCTCAATAAACTTTATGATAGAAAACACCATCAGCATCCAGAAAGAGAACTATGAAGCTGAATGTAAATCAATACATGCTGTATTTACCTTTTTTTCTGTTTCTTTTTTCTCTTGTGGGTTTTCCCTTTTGTCTGATTATTCTTTCCCTACATGATTCATGAAGAAATGTGTATTTAAAAATTTAATATACATGTATAACCAGAAAAATAATTTTTAAAATAACATAAATTAGATATTATGTCACAAAGAAGAACACAATGGAATCATCATTTTAAACCTCTCTTATCTTAGACATTCTCTTTTTTAATGTATTTTAGGATTGTATTAACTTTATTTTCATGACATATTACACTGGTATCTCATGTGGCAATATCTCACCTATCTTGTACTTGAGAATATGAAAGTTTAGCCCTAGTTTAAGTATTTACACTTGTGGGGTTCTACTAAGTTTCAGCTCAGATTTAACTACTTAAGCTAGTTTATTAACATCTTTTAAAATTCAGAATCTAAAATCTAAGTGCTAGGTATCTTTTTCCTCCAGCATCATATTATATTTAATAGTAGTAAATTCTGATAATATTCTCCATTTTCCAAATGTTTCAGTTGTCTCTTCAATTGTCACCCTTTTTAGTTTCCTTTTGTGTATTTTCTGTATGCATTAGATGGTAAGCTTATTGAGTGCAGGACCTATCTTTCATTTTTCTTATTTAGCTCTAGTACTTTATGCACACACTAGAACTTGTTTAATCCTTTTGGTCATATCTGACTTTCTACAATCCCATTTTATGGTTTTCTTGGCAATGATATTGGAATAGTTTGCCATTTCATTCTCTATCAAACTTTACAGATGAGAAACTGAGGCAAACAGGTTAAGTGACTTGTTCAAGGTTAGTAAATGTCTGAGGCTAGATTTGAACTCATGAAAATGACTCCTTCTGATTCTAAAGCTTGTGCTCTCTCCACTGAGCTACCCAATAAGCACTTACTAAGCAATTATTGATTTCAATTTTATTTAGCATGCCAGAAGAAAATTATTCTTGTAATAGAAATGTGAAATAGTAGAAGGATCAAAATACCTAGAAGAATTTCACCAGTCTCACATCCACTTTAACATTGAACCTTTAAGGCTATTTTTTGGTTCTAATTATTTAAGTGGGTTTTTTGATTTACCTAATCTTCTTACTATCTAATCCAAAGGTGTCAAAATTGCAGCTAGCCATCTGCAAAACTTTTGTGTATACACATACACACACACACACACATACACACACACACACAATACAGCATAGATAATTGTAAGTTAAGGTTTTCTCAGAAAATATAACAGCAAAGATAATTCAGATTTGAGTTTGACACAGTTGATCAAGCCCATGTTTCCCCATCGTTTTTCACAAAAATAACTTGGGAATCTTTTTTCAAGTGTTTTGCTAATGTATAGATTTACTTGATGTAGAACATTCCTGTTATCTAGCATTCTAACAACCTTGTAAAAGGAGGAAATGAGGCTAGTTTGTTATGAATTTTTTTTTAGATAAAAGCATGTTGATCCTTTGTTACCAATACTTCCTTTACTAGTTATTCATAAACTATATTTAATCTTGAATTTTTCTAGGAATTAATATCAAGTTTTCCAAGTCATAGTTTAAAGACTAAATTTTCTTCTTTTCTTGAAAAGTCACTTCCGCTTGTTAAATTCAATGTACTTTCCTTTTTCTTCATGATCTTTCAAAAATTGCGAGAGCTTTTCGTTCTGTAATCCATGTCTACCAGTCCTTTCTATAAACCAGGATATAGTTTACCTACAACAAATGATGTTAATGTCACTAAGGTGTTCTATTGATTTTTCTTTATTTGTCTTGGCTACCATCTTTCTCTTAGCTATTTCTGATCTGTTTTTTTTTTTTCAAGTCAAAGGTCATTCTCCTTGGTAGAAAATGAATAAAAACTAGAATTGCACTCTGCCTTCTTTCCAGCATTTTTTATATCATGTCTCTAACTGCAGTCTTACTCTATTATCTTTTTTCTTTCATTGCATCTTTAAAAAAATAATTCTTGTTGTTGTCACCAGCTTTCATCACTACTCTCACTCTACATTTCAGCACTACTAAGACTTTAATTATACTACTATACTATATTTTATATATATTCTGTTACCTGTCTTTTCCTATATGCTTTGTGTATATGGATGCCTATTTATCTATCTGTTGGATAAATAGGTAAAATTCTAGGGATTAATATCAATCCTTTTAGACAATTCTCTTTTTCTTTCTCATAATTTATTGTGGTTTCTCTTTGTGTCTTAAAACTTTCATTTTTGAGAACTTTCCATATCATCCTAGCTTGACTTCTTATGGAGAATTTAAGGCCATGTTATATTCCATCTATTTTTCCCTAATACTTTCAAACATAACTGCTGAAAAGTTAGGATATATGTCAGATTATGGTATTCCTTTCCTCCTTTTAAAATGGAATAGTCATTTAGCTCAGGGATGAGTTCTTCTTAGTTGGTCAAAATCAGATCCTTTGTCTCTCCACCTTTTACATGATGGAATGTACATAATGAGATTATTACTTCTGATTTTTGGTAAATTTTAGGACAATTGAAACCTATATCTCTATACTGTTGCACCTTTCTATCAGGCTTGCTTTCAATTTCCAGAGTTACTCTCCTATTTCTTCTCTTCAAACAGGTGGTCTATTTTATACTCGGAATAAAAGCTTTCTTTGTCCATGCTTCCTCCATTTGGTTCTTGGATTTCTTTATTTGTGTATTTGAATATGCAATGTTATTCCACTTCACTAAATTTAACCTGTTTCATATTTGAAAAAAAAATCCATACCTTCTAGGGCCAAATTATAATCATGACTATCATACTAATAAATCTTGCTGAGTAGATCAAATTTACCTCTTTTCTTTATTATATATGAATGATCTTGCTTATAGCTGAACTTTGTACATTTGTTACAAAATCAGAAATTTTATTACCAACATGTATTTTTTTTATTTTTGTCAGCAGTGAGCTCCTGAGTGTCTTTACTACCATTCATCTTCCTATAATGTAACTTCTTATTAAATACCTAATGGAATGAATTTACCTATCATATTTTTTCCCGGATATCACATACATTTTCAGTTTAGAGCCCTCTTATTTAGATTTGCAAAACTCAAGCAAATATATTCCTACCACTCTTTGTAGGAAGCTCTACAACGCTGGCCAGATACTTATCATTCCTTTATTTTAATGCCATGATGTCAAAATATCAATTCCATTCTTAGATACCATGTTCTTATTTATTTGTTTCTTGAGTATGCCACCCTTTCAAAGGAGGAGTAGCAGTGAGATAAAAGCTATGTCTCTATAATCTTTAGTTTCTTGTCCAAAATGAAAACCTTTGAAATGTTTTCTATGTTGTTTATAGAAGCATTGTTTACACCTACTTGAATAATGGAAAATGAGTGACAGTTTTCTGGTTTAATATTTTTCATCAAGTTCTTTTTAAGATGCTGGAAACATCCTCTAGCAGATAAATAATGAAGTAAGCAGAACCAAGAAAGAAATCTACACAATAATTAAAACAATGTAAATGGAAACTGATATACAAAAAAAATCAAAATTAAATATAATAAAATTATAAAAAATCAAGAAGGATTCAAATGAAGACAGAGAGAATGACACCAAAACCTAACTCTTCATGGAGGTAAGATATCTGAGAGAATTTCACATTGAACCTGTATTCAGACTTTTCCAAATGTATTGATAAGTTGTGATGATTCTTTTTCCTTTCTAAAAAATACATTTCCCATATGAAATGGGTCTTTCAAAGAACAGAGATTCTCAGACTAATTATATGTAAAAAAGAGAAAATATCAACAAAAAATATCAAAAATAAAAGAGATCCCTAGCAATGAAAAACCTTGAGAATATTAAGTTGTGAATTGTACACATGTTCTCATTGGAATAAATTTGATTCCAGTGATAACATCAAAGAAATAGTGGGATGGGATGAATTGTGTCACAGTTAATCTCTAAGGAAGAATCCACAATTTAAATAATTTTACATAAGACTAGTTCTATACCAAAAAAAAAAAAAAAAACCAAACCTTCTGCTAAGCATGTGATATACCATCATGGGTGGAAAAATTGTGAAACAAAAGAAAAGAGAGAACCTGTAGATTTTGTCTACATGTACTTAGAATCTTGATCATTTTTTTTTTTTTTTGGTTCTGTCAATGAGTTTCTCTCAAGACAAATGAATCATAAGAGGCTTAAGCTGTATCATGCTGGAAAACCCTCATAGGAGGTCTTGGTGAGAATAATTACAGCTGAACAACAAATGTGACTTTTTAAAAAAGAAAAAAAAAGACATTAGTAGTGATGATTTGATTACTCCTACTCCTACTTAATCCTATCTATAGAATTCTTTAATAAAGACAACTAAAGTAAAAGAATATGAAAAGGATTTGTGCACAAAAGAAAACCTTTTTAGTAAGCAATCATTCATTCAATTGTTCTTAGTACTGTTTAATCTTCCATGTATTTTTAAAGACAGGCAAGTTAAAGCAGATTTTGCTCTAAGCTAGCACAAAAGCAACTTTTTTCCCCTAAATTTAGCAGCTTATTTTTATTTTCTAAGAGACATGTTAAATTTAAAAGCTTTTTATGAGTAACACTCCTGTGGCTGTTATATTTAAGAGTAAAATCCTCATGAACAAAAGGTATGACAGAGACTTTGCCATGAAGAATTGTGGCATTACTAGAATGTCATTTGTGAGTGACTGGGACAAGCTTTTTTCTCAGATTTATCTAGTCTACTTTTGGCTGAATCTGGTTTTAACCATTCTCAACTGAAAAGAGAAACAGTGGGATAGATAGATGGGAATATTTGCAAGATTTCATAAGAATAATAATATCAAATTGGGATGATGTGGACCATATAACCAGGCCTTTTTTTTTTTTCAATTATCTACAATATATACTTGATTGGAAAAGAAACAGTCTCATATGACATCAAAATTTATTTCAGTTCCACATATGGTAGACACTAAAAAGCAAAACAAAAATGTTTCACAGATAAGATACAAAGTAGTTTTGATTGTGAAATATTCATTATAAAATTATTTCTCTCTCCTATAACTATAAGAAGGCTTAGACTGAAAGATACTTAAAAGGGAATGCATAAATACTTGTGTAAAATGTATACATATCGTTTTACTTACAAATTTGTATACACATATGTATAAATATTTATCTATAATGCACATGTGTGTATGTTTATATTCTATCAATGATAAAAGAACACATAAAAGCATAGAATAAGTTTATATAAGATTGTTGTTGCTATTTTTTGATCATTTTCAGTACCATCTGATTCTTTGTGATTCTATTTAGGCCTTTCTTGGCAAAGCTACTGGAGTCTTTTGCCATTTCCTTCTCCAACTCATTTTACAAATTAATAAATTGAGACAAACAGGAGTAAGTCTCCAGGATCATACAACTAGTAAATTTCTGAGACCATATTTGAACTCAGGAAAATAAGTTCTCTTGATAATAGGTCTGGTATCCTATCTATTGTGTCACCAAGTTGCCATATACAATATATACACATACATACAAGTAAGTCTATGTTACCTATAATGGGGGAGGTGCACTTCTTTGGTCTCTGCTTCTTAGTTTCTGTGGTTTCATTCAAGATTCTGTTCAAACACTGATTTCTGCAGATATTTCATGATCCCACAGCTGCTAATGCCTTCCCTTTAAAGTTTGCTTTTATTTACTCCATAGATGTTTTGTATGAAAGTAGTTATTTACATATTATCTTCTACATAAGATTGAATGTTTCTTGTGACAGGCACTGCTTTTTGCTTTTGTTTGTATCCCCAACACTTAATACAATGCCTGGCCCAGAAGCATTTCATAAATACTTGTTGACTTTTTGACTGTAAGGCAAGCTGAAGTTAGAGCATGAAAGTCAAATAGAGATTTTTGGTTTTTTATTCCAGAGACAACAGAGAGCCAGTGGAACTTTTAAAGCAGGGTAACCTTAGCTGGACAGCCTCCATCTCATCCTTCCACCCCAAATCCCATAGATTAAAGTGATATTTCATAGCATCTTGCCTGACTCTTCACTGTTCCTGGAATTTTTACCATATATTATATTTTTTGCATACAAATCACATTTATCCCTTCATCCTCACTCACATGGAAACATAGTGTTACCTTTCTAAGTTTGGGAACTGTATCATTTCTCCCCATTTTTAGTTGAATGAAATAAAGTTAATAATCACTTTCTACATAAAGAGCACTGTTCTAGGGTCTTAAGGAGATAAGTTTGGAAAAGTCAGGATTCTACCTTCAAATACATTCTAACAGTAAATGTTGCAAGTATGTTGATCACTTTTGCAGAGACATTAAATGTTAAATGAAAAATACACTAAATGGTCTGGATTTAAACTGGCTACTTTTATCATTTTAAGTGCTGAGATCATAGTATCCGTAAAAAACCTCATTACTATCTCAGAGGAGCTATATAATATGACATATATTAAAATCTCTTATGAGAAATAAAATTGTGAAAACTTGGGCATATTATATATAATGGGCAGCACAGAACTGCATAGATTTCAAATGTATAGTTCCAATAACTTCAGTCCTGGATTCCCTGATCTTGAAAATATTTTGATGAAATGTTTTAGCTCTTTAACTATAAATGTGAAATATGGCACAAATTCTAGGCTGAGCTTCTTACTAATATTAACAGCATGTATATTTTTAAAATAGTAAATATGATTCCTCTTTTCAATAGGAAATTATTTTTCAAAACTTGCCAGTGTAATAGAACATTAATAGGTTACAACAAAACCATAATTGATACTCATTTTTTTCAGTTAGAAAGCAGATTAAATCCCTAAGTATTTCTGAGAGGCAGGTTGGGTGAATATTTTATGCTCCTGGGATGAGTACACATCTGTTTTATACTAAGATGAAAAGTCTTCAAAGAGATCACTTTTGTAAATATTTTCAAAAACAGGAATATAAATTCTGAAGATGTTGGGAAATAGATTTAATAATAAATAAATGATATATATATGTATGTATATATAAATAATAAATAAATAAAAACCCCTAAATGTTAAAAAAAATGAAAGAGTTAAGAAAATTTAATTCTGGAAAAAAGTTTTACATAAGATGCTAAATGTTGATTGTCTTCAGAACTACACAATGAAAATGGTGAATATTTTACATATTAGACAAAACAATACTTTTCTACTTAATAGTGATCATTATATTTAACAATTTCAAATATACTATACAAGTTTCTAAAAAGCTACACATAAATAACTTTAAAATAAATTGAAATATTTTTATTTATTATTTAAATGAAAAGTAAAATAAATTATTTTGTGAATTAATTAGTTGTTACTCATATTGACTCATCCTAGACTATTAAACTTCTTGATATTTAACTGATTCATATTTATGGAGAAAACAACAACAACAACAAAACCTTTGGCTTTGTGGAAGGAACTCTAGATTTTGCTACCAGTGTACACATAATAACCTCTCTTGTCTCAATTTCCTCATTTGCAAAATCAGATATTGTAACATAATTCCAGGCCTTTTTACTGCTAAATCTGTTGGATTCTAGTGGATAAAATAACAATTAAAAAAAAAAAACTTTAGCAATTAAGACATAAAACTGAATACACAGGACATCAAAGACCAGATAATTCAGCTTAATCAACTAATAATTCAATAATCCAGATTTGTTATCTACATGATGCCACTGCATTTATTTTTTAGAATGTGTGCTTCATCTAAGCTTTTTAAAAAGATTATTTACTTATTTTTAATACACATTGCTTTATGAATCATTTTTGGGAAAGAAAAATCAGATCACAAGGGAAAAAACATGGGAGAGGAAAAAACACACAAAAAAAGAAGTGAACATAACATACATTGATTTACATTCAATCTCTGTACTTCTTTTTCTGTATGCAGATGGCATTTTCTATCCAAAGTCTATTGGGATTACCTTGGATCACTGAACCACTGAGAAAAACCAAATCTTTCATAGTTGATCATCACACATTCTTGCTATTATTGTATACAAGGCATTCCTGGTTCGGTTTGTTTCACTCAGCATGTTTGTGTAAATCTTTTCAGACCTTTCTAAAATCAGCTTATTCACCATTTTTATAGAGCAGAAATACTCCAATTCTTTCATATACTACAACTTATTCAGCCATTTCTGAATTAATGGGTACCTACTAATTTTTCAATTCTTTGCTACACAAAAGTTGCTGCTGCAAACATTTTTGCACATGGTAGTCATTCATCCTCCTTTATGATTTCCTTGGGATACAGGCCTAGTAGGGACACTGCTGGATCAAACAGTATGCACATAGTTTCAATTTGCTCTCCAGAATGGCTGGATCATTTCACAACTCCACCAATAATGCATTAGTGTCCCAGTTTTCCCAATCGCCTTGATGAAGAGTATTTAAATGACTAAATCATATATTTAGTTAACTATTTCTATACTTTGCAGACAAAGTAAATGTAACTTGAATCAGGAAATTTAAACTGGAAGTAAAGAAAAGAAGTTTAAAAAAATAAACTATACATGACTAATGATACCTCTGAAGCTCAGGAAGGTTGTGAATACTTAAACAAATTTTAATGTACTATATAAGTGAGGATGATGGTGATTTCTCGAAGTCATTTATATCATAATCTTGGTAATTATCATGAAGAATGGTTGTTGAACTTTCTTTTGAATGGAATCCACTACTTCTTTGGGGTTGATTTTAGCTATAGCTGTCATCTGCATCTGATATATACCCCAGTGATGCAAAAGAAAAACAACAATCAGTAGTGTTGACTCTTTCATTAGACCAGAAAGATACTGTCTTAGAAATTATGGAATTCTATATCTGTTCTCTCTCTAAAGTATAAGTAAGGCCTAATGGATGAAGATGGGTATCTGAATTATTAGGAAACTGTGAATTAAGTGATGGGTGAAAATTAATTTTCCTATGCAATTAACTTATTTTAGCATTTTTGTTTGTTTTTAAAGGCTTCAGGGCACATGCATAGCAAAGTTATTAATTAAATATTTAAAACAGTTGACAGTTTGAACAGCAAAATGCTAACATGAAAACTTATATTGGGAAGATGACTAGAAAATTGCATGCCCACAATGCCATTCCATCTGTTTAACTGAATTTTCAGGTATTGTTTTCCTTCCCTCCCTCCCTCTCTCCCTGTCTCTCTGCCTGTCTCCCTCTCTCTCTCTCTCTCTCTCTCTCTCTCTCTCTCTCTCTCTCTTGAATTCTCACATGTACCGTGAAGACAGAAAATCTTAGAGTACTGGTCCAGCAAAAACTACCTATCTTTTCTCCCCTACCTTAGCTCAGGACCATCCTAGCTAATTCATAAAATATAATTATCAGAGTGTTAACTACCAGGTAATGACTATTTTTGCTCTAGTAGCTCATGAATCTATCTTCTAAGGTATAAGGAAGGAAGGGGAATTTCCACAGAGATAAAATTCAATGATCATTTAAACATTGATAATAGCTGATAAGTTTTATATTTTATTGAATTTGAATTATTTAAAATTTGATAACCTGATACATCACATATAACTATTCTATTAATATTTGATGAACATGAATAACCTACTATAAAGATATCATGAAGAAATTCTTGATACTGTTTGGACAACATAAAGGTAAAGTTTGTAAGAGAGAAAGACTTTTAGAACCTTCCAGAAATAGTTTAAGCTTCATAGGAAGGAAAACCAATTCCCTCAATTATCAATATTTTTACCACTCATATAAAAGTCTTAGTAATGTAAAAGCTAATGTATGGAAAGGTTATGCCAGAAAAGGACTATTTTATTTCTAAATGGGGGGAGCTAGGGAGACAATATTTTCTTTTTGATATTTTATTAAAATGTTAAAGCCTCCTTGAGACAAGTTGAGGTTTGGCAAAGTCATGTATACTTTAGAAGCTTGACTTAAAAGTCACAGCTTACTGACACTAAAAAACAAAACAAAACAGAACAAAAAAACAAGGATTGCATTAACTCTGTAAGACTTAAATCTGTGAATAACTTCTGCTGTTCATTTTCATACTATGCAAAAAACTGTGAACATATGTTTTAAGACTGATCAATCTTGAGTAAATTCTGGAATAATGCCTCACTGAGAACTATCAGGATTCAGTTAGTGCATTATAGTGAAAACTGACAACATCTTTGGTACTCAAAGGTATGTGATATCCATTAGGTTCACTATGTAGCAAACACTCCAAATCTCTTCTTAACACTTTTAATAAAGGAATGTCCAACAACTAACAAATGTCTTCGTTATTTTCTTTAATAGTTAGTCAAATTCCTCCTCTGCCTTTTGGAGTCCTAATAGTTTAAAGTTTGTTTTGTTTTGGGGGGGGGGAGAAGAAGAAAAAAGAAAGAAAAAGATGGAAGAAGAAGAGGAAGAGGAGGAAGAAGGAAGAAAAAGAAGAAAGAAGAAGGGGAAGAGGAGAAGAAGGAAGAGGAAGAGGAGAGAGAAGCACTAGCACTAAATTGAAGAGAAAAATGAGTAATACTTACATCTATCTGACACCAAAGAATGAATGCCATACCCTTCATCTCTATGCTCTGCAGTGATTAATCAGGACTTAAAATTGAGTTGACCTTTTTGAATAATTAGTATTGCCTAAGTGTGGTTGGTTCATTAGGTCTAGAAAGTTTGCATCTTTATAAAATACTAGAAAATCCCAGGAAACTTTGGAATAGAGAATTCAAAAATTCTACTAAGACATTTCATGGCCGGGGAGAACACTATATATGTCATGGACCTTTGTGTATTCTTAGTCAATATCTCTAAAGCTTATATCATTTTCTTGGCTGACAGAATCCAAATAATTAACCTGTTTGACATAGGGGTGGAAATAATACAAAAAAAAATCTAGAGTGTCTATAATTCTGATGTTTTTACTATTTTGGGGGAGTTATCAAAATGACAATCAGAAAGGAGATGCTATAAATTGTACAAATGACATTCTACAATGATAACTGGAATTCATTCCTGAGTTCTTTCATTCACTCACTCATTTATGCATTCACTAAATATGTCTTAATTGCCTATTATGTGTATAATACAATCTGCAAGTTGCTGGATGAAAAATACTATATGGATGAAAAATAATTTATTCAAAAAGAGGGTACAATTAATTAATTTATTTTAGAAATAATATATTCAGGAAGAAGGTCCAATTTAAGTATTGCCCCAGTAGATCAGTTCCTGTATGACTCTATTCATCTCTAAAAAGGTATTTTGTAAAGGGCCAATGTAATGCACTCTAAAAAAGAAATTATTAAACTCTTGTAATGTACAAAGTACTATGCTAGTCACTGAGGATATGCTAGTCACTGAAGATATAAAGATCATATGAAATCCAACCCCTTCTTAAAGGATAGAAACATACTAAAAGACATAAATATATGTTCTAGGCAATGTGGGGGGGTTGGATGTAAGAGAAGAGGGGATACAACATATGAATACAAAAGCATATACATTTTTATTTAAATGGAAAAAAAAACATTTTAATAGGGAGATCAGTAAAAGCTTCCTATAAAATGATGTACACAAGCTGAGCTTTGAAGAGAAGCAGAGATTGGTTCTAGGAGGCAAAAGTAAGAAGAGAAAACATTCTGGGCAAAGAAAAGAACCCATCCAAAAACCTGGAGATAAGAGATTTAATGTCAAATCAGAAAACAAGTAGAAGAGTTTTATTGAACCTAGATAGAAAAGGCTTTAAATAAGTTACCAGAACAAGGCAACCAATTTTTTTCAAGTACAAAGCCTGCACAGCAATACCTTATGAAAATATTGTGATTAAAAATATTCTGAAAAAAATATTCTATGAAAAAGTAATTGACAAAACTTCCATTTTACCACAATACTGCAGTTAATTCTTTAGCCAGTGGAAGCACTTATTACTTAAGTTATATTTGATGCAAAATGGAAAAATATGGTGACTTTTGGCATATTGCAAGGATATACATTGTTTTAGCCATAGCATGACCTAAAGAAGCAGAATGGAGTTCAGAAATACTTCCTGTAAAGAGCTGCCAACTTTCGACCCTCTTATTCATTTCTTTTTCTTTTGTTATATGAAAAGATACTTGCCATCTAAATGAAACCTATGTACTACATAAAAAGGCTGACCCCAAACTCCTGCCTGCGATCTTGAGATCTGATGAAATTATGGTTTGTGCTGTTATAGCTGCAGGCATTAATAATTTTCAAACCAGAGAAAGGTGCTTTGAATATTTCCTTTTATGCTTCAAAGACAGGAAATCATGCAAAAGATTAAGCATTTTAACATTTTGGTCTATTTGGAATATTTTTAAAAGCAGTTTTCCAGAAGACCTACTTTACATGATCTAAAAGCAAGCCCCGCACTCATGGAACACATACTAAGATATCAGTTTCATATTTATCTTGAATCAAAATATTGTTTATTCTGAAAAATTAAATACACTCAGAGATTGATAAAAATAGACAATGAGATCAAAAACAAATTCACCTTTATAAATAACTTAATTGTTGGTTCTCTTAGGTCAAATAATACCTAGCTAGACATAGTGTATAAAATTCTCATTGATGTCATTCATTAAAAAAAAAAAATTATGCATCAACTAATACTTGTCAAAATTAAAAAAGAACATTCTTATTCTATATGTCTTATGAAAAATAAGCTGACAAATTGCAAATCTTCCTTGATTGCAAAATTTAGCTTCACTCCACTTAATTTGTACATTATATTTGCATATTATTTTTATTGCCTCATGTATATACTTTTCTCTTTTTACTTACATGACTAATCAATTTAAAATCAATTACTTTCATACCAAAATGCTGGAAAGAACAACTTCAGGAAATTTTCAATAAAATTGGGTGGGAAATTTGGCAAATGGAATTGAATTTTTTTGAATGTAATTTTCTTTTAAAGTAATATTACTATCAAACGAAGTCATTCTGATCTTAGACTAAAGAGAGCCAAGATTGTTTTCAAACTGAGTAATCATCATTTGAAGTCACAAAAACCTGGGTTTAAATGCTTAATACATGGTCCCCAAATGTGTTACCATGGGCAGGTCATTTAACTTTTGTGATTCTCATTTTCCTGTTTTTTAAAATAGATAAAATAACACTTGTAGTATCTAATTCACAGGGTCACTGTTAGGCTCAAAAAATAAAGCTTCACAAATCTTAGAGATTAATATAAAGGAAACAACTGTGATTCATAGTTGGCTTGTTTCTTCCATAATATTTTCTCACCTGCTTAATATTGAGACTTACCTATTGCTGGAGTATTTTTTTTAATTTTTTTTTTACCTAATTCCTGTCTAATCTTTCAGTTTCTTTAATAATCAATGCTTGAAAGCTTCATTTATTTAGGATCTAAGAATCCACATTTTTGTCACATTGAAGTCCACAGATCCACCTCACTGTTACTTCTCTCTTTACTAATATACTTGCTCTAGCAGCAAGGAACAACTCATATCATCTTCTGGCATTCCAACTGGGAAATCCATAATGAACCTGAATACAGTGCTCCAAAAAAAGTAGAATCTAACCCATGAAGAATTAATTACATTCTAGGTACTAAGTAAGGCTTGTATAGAAACAAATAATTGGCTCTAAAATGTGTCCTTTCTCCTAGAAGCATAGTCAATCTTCCTGATTTTTATGCTGGGCAGGGAAGTTTGCTGATAAACTGTTCATGATCCTCTACCTCTAAGGGCTTGCTGCAGCCTACAGTTGTACTGATTTTATTTATTTTTTCTTAAGTTCTATATTGACTATGACAAACACATCAATTGAGTCCAGATGAATTTTTGATGTTCAATACTTATAGCAACCTACTTCTGTAAAAGAGACATATTTTCTTATCTTGTCTTTAGAAGGGATGTAATTATGTTATATTATGACATTTGCATTAAAGAGTGATGTTTAATCTTGATGATATTGTTATCTAATAATCAAATCCCACCTGCCATTGCAAATTGAGCCATGCCACATTCCAAAGTCTATTTATCAAATTGGAAAATTGCTAATTCAAAAATTATATATTTCTGGAACATTTAGAATACTAATAGATATATAAAATTTAAGGGATGAGAAAAAATAATAGATTGGGAGAAGAAGGAAGGGAGAAATAGAATTGGGGTTAAATTATCTCTGGTAAAAGAAGTAGGAAATGCTTTTACAATAGAGGAGAAGATTTGGGAGACTAGAGGGCAGGGCAGTGCTTAGACTTTACTCTCTTTGAAATTAGATAAGAGAGGAAATCTCATGCATACTTAGTTAGATATAGAAACCTATCTTATCCTATGGGGAATTAGGTGAAGAAAAAGATTAGACAAGGGGAGGGTGTTAGGAAAAAAAGACAGATTGGGAGATCTGTACTCAGAAACAAAACACTTTTGTGAATAGTAATGGCATGAACTCACTCATAAAACAAGCAGATACAGAATGGATTGAAAACCTAGATCCTAAAGTACATTGATTACAAGAAGCACAGAAACAATAGGATAAAAGTAAAGGGATAGAAGAGAATTTACTATGCTTCACCTAAATAAAAAACAAAAACAAAAACAAAAAACCCAAACCCAAAAATAAACAAACAAACAAAAACCAAAGGTTGCAGTCATGGCCTCTGACAAAGAAAAAGCAATGATTGAGCTAATTAAAGATCTGAGGGAATTATATTTTGCTAAAGAGGTAACCTAGAAAATGAAGAAATATAAAAAATAGAGATGCACCAAATTGTACAGAACCCAAATTTTTAAATGAAAAATTAAATGTTACAGGAGGAAATAGATATTAAAATCATACTTCTAAGCCACCTAAACTTGCCCCTTTCAAAACTAGATAAATGGAACAAAAAAGTAAGACATTTAGGAAATAAATAGAATACTAGAAAAATGTTATGCATACATGCATATATATGATAGAAATGTGTATATACCTGTGCATACACACATATATTTTAGTAGATTTAATTAATTATACTTCTGCTTCAAGACATTGCAACTATTGGGAAGATATACTAGTAAAAATAAAATTTCAACATTCAGCAATCAGCTTCCCTGAAAAGATCTCTTATAGAGCTCTTATAGATCATATAAGTGAATAAACAGACATCTCAGGATTTATCTGCTATCTAAAGGACCATTTGTCTGCATTCCAAATCCCACATCCAATCTTGGATTTGGGGAGGGTGAGGAGGTATAGAGAAGGCAGGAGGGTGAATGTCAATTTTCAAAGAACCTTAAAGTTCAGTTCTTCCTAGTGAATTCCCTGCAGAAGTTTGATGGATGGATAGTGTTCCACTTCTACCATGACAATCCAGCAGTCAGCCATATTAGCTTTTTCAAAACTTTATATATGTTGCACCCAGTATTTTTTGTGGCCAAAAATAGGGAAAAAAAAATAACTGCTGACAATTCTAGGCTAATATCCTTTATATCCAAGTGAAGGACCCTTAAAGAAGCCAGAAGGCTTCTTTTGTCTCTGCCAGATACCCTAAATTCATCATGTAAGCTATGGGGGATTTAGCTATGACTCTGGACTTATCAAAGGGATATACCAAGCTATAGTAGATAGCTGGCCAAAAAGAATGATTTCTTCTTTTGCTTGAATATCTCCCCTCCCCAACATAAACCAAGATTCTTTCCTCCTCTTGAATGAAATATTTTGGTTGTGTAGTTGTTTTCTTACACATCAATTCCAAGGTCCCCAGTATAACTTTTAGTTTTGAACTGTGAAGAAATGCAGCTACACAATTACTTTTCATGGTGGGTTACTCACCTTGATTATCATTCCTAAACCAATACAAAGACAGAGCACATATTTTGAATCTTTGAATCTGAGGTCATTAAATTGAGTTCATGAAATTAAAAAAAAATCTTTTTGATAATTATTTCAAAACAATTAGTTTCTTTTGTAATTTTTTGCCTTTTTATGCCTTTGAGAACATTACTTTGAAAAAAGTTCATAAGACAGAAATGCAGAGTGCCAGTAAAACCATAACACACATACACAAAAGATTAAGAACTTTTGTTTTAAATAAAAACTACAGCCATTAAAATAACTTAGTAATGAAGCACTACTTCATTACTATATTATCTCATACAAATTATTATCCTATCACAACATAACATTTTCATGCTTTCTGTTGATGTTTTCTTGCATTTTTTTTCCTTCTCAGGTTTTTTTTTTTCTTTCTAGATCCAATTTTTCTTGTGCAGTAAGATAACTGTATAAATTTGTATACATATATTGGATTTATCCTATATTTTAACATATTTGACATGTATTGGACTACCTGTCTATTCAGAGGAAGGTGAGGAAAAAAAAAAACTAGAAAGTTTTGCAAGGGTAAATGTTGAAAAATTACCCATGCATATGTATTGTAAATAAAAAGCTTTAATAAAAACAAAACAAAACAAATGATTATCCTAGTATAATAATGATGCAACTAGATGGAACAATGTGGGTAATATGTCACACCTGGAATAAGCAACACCTTAGTTCAAATCTGTATGAACCTGGGCAAATCATTTAATTTTGTTTGCCTAACTTCCTCAATTGTAAAATGAGTTAGAGAATTTAATGGCAAACTACTTCATATCTCCAAAAAAAAAAAAAAAATACCCCTATTGGTTTATGAAGAATTCAACAACAAATTGTAATAATGCAATTCACTATCTAAAACATACTCTTTTATATGAAGTCAAGTCAACCAGCATTTTCTAAGCTCATAAAATGCCCGGCACTGTGCAAAAATTTGGAACACAAAAATAAAAGCAATCCCTGCCTTCAAGAAGCTCATAATGTAATGGGGGAAATAGCATGCAAACAATTAAAGCCGAGATATAGGCAGGATAAATTCTCAGTAATCCCAGAGGCAAGACACTGTGTTTAAAGAAACTTGAGAAAGTTTTTTTTTTTATAGAGTGTGGAATTTTATCAGGAGAATGAATAAATTCAGGGTAGCAAAGAAGTGGACAAAATGAAAAAAAAGAGTTACAGGAATAAATAACAATCAGTGACTATGTGACCCTGGGCAAGTGACTTAACCCTAATTGCCTCAGCAAAAAAAAAAAAAAGAACAATCAGTGAAATGCAGCATAGCAATGAAGGATCTGGTTGGAGAAACAGAAAGGACAGAGTTAATGGATCATAAATTTTGTAAAAGCAAATAAAGTATAAGAAGACTGAGGAGAGAGGAAGGATCCAAATCATGAGGGTTTTAAAAGACAGATAATTTTATATTTCATCCCAGAGATAATAGACAACCCCTGGAAATTATTGAACAGAGTAGGTTCCATTCTCAGACTAGAGTTACATGAAAAGCATTTTGAGAACTTAGTTGACAGTGGGTTTGAGTATGGAGAGACTTAAGACAAGAAGATCAACTAAAAGGCTAGTGTAATGTTTAGATGAGAAATGATTCACCAGAGTGATGGCAGTGTTACAGAACCTATCATGCACTGATGACTTGGGTGACTTCCCCCATAACTGATTTCATTTTCATATGTAAACCCAAAGAAGCTCTGTTTCTTGTTTTCTCTCTTGGCTTCTTAATTTAATGTGGTACATAGAGAAGAAAAGAGAATACTCTAGATGTTATTGGATGAGAGGCTGATATATTTTTTAAAAAGAGGGATTATAGATGCTATGGAATATTATTGTTCTGTAAGAAACGACCAGCAGGATGATTTCAGAGAGGCCTGGAGAGACTTGCATGAACTGATGCTGAGTGAAACGAGCAGAACCAGGAGATCATTATACACGGCAACAACAAGACTATATGATGATCAATTCTGATGGACATGGCTCTCTTCAACAATGAACTGTTTCAAACCAGTTCCAATTGTTCAGTGAAGAAAGCTATATATATACCCAGAGAGAGAGAAAGAGATGAAATGTGGACCACAACATGACATTTTCATGTTCTCTATCCATGTTTGCTTGCATTGGGTTTCCTTTCTCAGATATTTTTTGTTCATGTAGATTCGATTCTTCTTGCACAGCGAGATAAGTATTGAAATAGGTATACATATATTCGACTTGTCAAGTATTTTAACATAATTAACATATAGTGGACTTTCTGCCATCTAGGGGAGGGGAAGGGATTGGGGGGGAAAATTTGTAACAGAAAGCTTCGTAAGGGTCAATGGTGAAGAACTGCCCATACATATGTTATGCAAATAAAAAACTTTAAAAAAAAAGAGGGATTATAGAATGATCTTGGCATGATAAAACACAGCTAAATTATGTTTAAAAATAATCTGGTACTATAGTTATATTTCCAGATTATGGTTTGGATGGATCTTTTCCCTCCTTTTTCTAACTGCTAATTACCAGCCCCAAATAAATTCAATTCTGTTCATTTTATTTAATCTATAGTATTTAAGGATTGTAAAGCAGATTTTAATCATCAATAACAATCTCTTTCTTCACATTCCTTTTTTTCCTGGAACATAATTCCTCTAACTTCTAAGGCAGCACTTTTTAACCATGAGCCCATGAACTTGTTTTTAGAACATCTGATTATATATATATATATATATATATATATATATATATATATATAAAATTCATTTTCTCTTTAACCCAATCCATTTTATTTTGTGCACCTGAAAAATATTATTTGGAAAATAAGTCCATGAAGTCTAGTTTACTAAGTACCAGTTTACTAAAGAGGTCCATGACACTCAAAAAGAATCTGTTGTCTACTATTAGCATAATAGATTATATCAATAACCAAATTAACAAAAACTATGTGATTATCTCAGTAGAAGAAAAAAAAGCATTTGATAAAATCCAAAATCCATTCCTGTTAAAAACACTAGAGAGTATAGGAATAAATAGAATTTTTCTTAAAATAGTCAGTAGCATATATTTAAAACCATCAGCAAACATCATATGTAATGGGGATAAACTAGAACCATTCCCAGTAAGATCAGGAATGAAACAAGGTTGCCTACTATCACCATTCCATTCAATATTGTATTATAAATGTTAGCTTTGGCAATAAGAGAAGAAACAGAGATTAAAGGAATCAGAGTGGACAATGAGGAAACCAAATTGTCACTCTTTGCAGATGATATGATAGTACATGTAGGAAATCCTAGAAAACCAACTGAAAAACTGCTAGGAACAATTCACAACTTTAACAAAGTTGCAGGATACAAAATAAATCGGTATAAATCAAGTCCAGTAGTAAGAGATACAAAGAGAAATTCCATTTAAAATAACCATAGATAATATAAAATATTTGGGAGTCAACCTGTCAAGGGAAAGTCAAGAACTGTATAAAAACAATTACAAACTAAACATTTTCCACACAAATAAAGTCAGATCTAATCAGTTGGAAATATATCATGTGCTCATGGGTAGAATGAGCTAATATAATGAAAATGACAATACTACCTAAAGTAATCTATTTATTCAGTGCCATACCAATCAAACTCCCAAGAAATTATTTTACAGAGCTAGAAAAAATAAAAAGAAAATTCATCTGAAAGAAGAAAAGGTCAAGAAATTCAAGGGAATTAATGAAAAAATGCAAATGAAGGTGGCTTAACTGTATCAGACCTAAAATTATATTATAAAGTAGTAGTCATAAAAACCATTTGGCACTGGCTAAGAAATAGAGCAGTTGATCAGGGGAATAGGTTACATTCACAAGACACAATATCAATGACTATAATAATCGAGTGTTTGATAAATCCAAAGACCCCAGCATCTTCAATAAGAATTCACTATTTGACAAAAATTGCTAGGAATATTGGAAATTAGTGTGGCAGAAACTAGGCATTGACCCATACCTAATACCCTATACATAGATAAAGTCAAAATGGGTTCATGATTTAGACATAAAGAGTGATACTATAAGCAAATTAGAAGAACAAAGGATAATCTACCTCTCAGATCTGTGGAGAAGGAAGGAATTTGTGGCCAAAGAAGAACTAGAGTATATTGTGGAATGCAAAATGCAGATTTTTGGCTATATGAGTTAAATTTTTTTTTGTACAAACAAAACCAGTGCAGACAAGATTAGAAGGGAAGTAATAAACTGGGGGAAGAATTTACATTCAAAGGTTCTGATAAAGGCCTCATTTCTAAAATATATAAAGAATTAACTCAAATTTATAAGAATTCAAGCCATACTCCAATTGATAAATGATCAAAGGATTTGAAAAGACAATTTTCAGATTAAGATTTAAAACCATTTGTTGTCATATGAAAAAATGCTCTAAATCACTATTGATCAGAGAAATGCAAGGAAAGACAATTCCAAGTTATCACTGCATACCTGTCAGATTGGCTAAGATGACAAGAAAAGCTAATGATGAATGTTGGAGGGGATGTGGGAAAATTGGGACACTAATGCGTTGTTGGTGAAGTTGTGAATTGATCCAACCATTCTATAGAGTAATTTGGAACTATGCCCAAAGGGCTATTAAACTATGCATACCCTTTGAACCAGCAGTGCATCTGATGGTTCTGTATCCCAAAGAGATCATAAAAATGAGGAAAGGACTCAACATGTGCAAAAATGTTTGCAGCAGCCCTTTTTGCAGTGGCAAGAAACTGGAAACTAGTAAAATCCCATCAGTTGGAGAATAGCTGAATAAGTTATGGTATATGAATGTTGTGGAATATTATTGTTTTATAAAAATGATCAGTGGGATGATTTCAGAGAGGCCTGGAGAAACTTACATGAACTGCTGCTAAGTGTAGTGAGTAGAAACAGGAGAACATTTTAATAGCAGGATTAGATGATGATCAATTGTGATGGACTTGGTACTTTACAACAATGAGGTGATTTAGGCCAGTTCCAATGGTATTGTGATGAAGAGAGCCATCTACACCCAGAGAGAGGACTGTGGGGACTGAGTATAGATCACAATATAGTATTTTCACTTTTTTGTTGTTGTTTATTTGTATTTTGTTTTCTGTTTCATTTTTTCCTTTTTGATCTGATTTTTCTCATGCAGCATTTAGGGTTTGTGGTAATACATATAGAAGTGCATATGTTTAACATATATTGGATTACTTGTCATCTAGGGAAGAGGGTGGGGGGATGGGAAGTAAAAAAATTTGGAACACAAGGTTTTGCAAGAGTGAATGCTGAAAATTATGAATATGTATTGAAAATTAAAAGCTTTAATTAAAAAAAAAAGAACTTATTCTTATAAGCTTAAATTCAGATTGGGGGGGAAATGATAAGGTTGTTTGCATTTCTAGGAAATTTTTTGAAGCTGAGGAGAATAGCAAAATTCCAGTCCAGCTAGAACTTTAATGCCCAGACTCTTGGGCAGGTAAGTTCATTGCCCATAGTTAGAAGGTGCTAATTGGGATGGGATGCACAAGTTTGTATCTAATTTATGAGGGTAATTCATACAAATAAATGGGATGAAGAAGGCATTAAATCCTAGGGGACAAGAGGAGAACCAATAAAGGAGAGTTAAGTAAAGTTGGAATAAAGTTCAGAATGTCATGACTATGCTGAAAGTCATTATTAAATATGGAAAAATAATCAGAGTATAAAGTAACCACAAAGATGGCAAAGTGTCTATGACCAGCTTTATGTTTAAGAGAAACCCTTTTGCCAGCAGGGAGAATATGGTTTTCATACCCAGCTCCCATGTTCTAAAGCACAAGTAGCACAGAATGTTTGGGCCCTGATACTAGACAGAACTGGAAATGCTTGATCTTAGCCACGAAAAATTGTCATTCATCACAGTCAAAAGTCTATTCAGATGTTTTTGTTTCTGTTAATTGAGATTGTTGATTTCCTTACACGTGAGAAAAACAATAGAAAATCTGTTCTTTTTGGAGTTAGAATAAAAAGGCATTAAGATATCCCATGCTAAAGGTATAGTAAGAGGTTGAATATATTTTAGGTGTGAAAATCTGCAAATGCTTTCACAACCTTCAAACTAACACCTCAACCCTATCCAGATCTGCTTGACAACCAGATTGCTATTAAAATGCATCTTTGTTGCCTGGCTGGGAAACATGGAACCATTCATTTTTACTGATAAGATGCCACTGTAGTCAAAGTTCTTATAATTAGCTGAAATATGAAGACAGATTTTAGAAGCTGTCACTATTTGACTGGGGGGAAAGAGAAGGCCGAATGGAACTGTAATGTATATATCTTCAAATATTTGGGTTTAATTCAACTACTCACAAAGAGTTAGATAGAATTTAAGAAGCCATGACAGCTTATACCTTTATTTTACAGATGAGAAAAATGAGACTTAAAGAGGCTAAGTGATTTGTCCAGGGCAAGATAGCTAGTGGAAGTATTGAACCTAGTTCTTCCAGACTTGTGAATTCAGTGTCCTGCCTTCATTGTACTACCTCTCAGTCTCTACCTTTTATCCAATTGGTAAGTGCCTCTCTGAACTAATTCTTGGACAGTAGATCTCATGGAATTCTGAAAGGCTATAACTCCTAAATCTTGAATTCTTATTAACAAGCTCTTCTCTTGTTCTCTACCATATCCTCAGCAAAAACATGCCTTTCATTATATCAGTATTACTTTCCACCATCACTATATTTTGCTTTTCCTTCATATCTAAGTCCATCATCACTGTTATAGCTTCAATTTCCAATGACCATATAATTTAATAACACCTCTTTTGCTTTTTTGGAATTCCTCATTTCCTTGAAATTCAGTCTTTCCTACCATGATAGAGCCCAAGTCTTCTTCTTTTTTTTAACTTTTTATTTATTTTTTTTATTAAAAGCTTTTTATTTACAGAACATATGAGTGGTTTTTCTGTATTGACCTTTGCAAAACTTTTTTTTTGTTCCAAGCTTTTCCCCTTCTTCCCCCCACACCACACCTCTAGATGACAAGTAATCTAATACATGCTAAATATGTTAAATTATATGACAAATCCAATATATGTATACACATCTGTACTGCACAAGAAACATCAGATCTAGAAAGAGAGAAAAAAAAAAAAACAACCTAATAAGGAAAACAAAATGCAAGGAAATATTCACAGAAAGCATTAAAATGCTGTGTTGTGGTCCATACTAAGTTCCCTCAGGCCTCTCTCTGGATGTATATGACTATCTTCATCTCTGCACAATAGGAACTGGTTTGAATCACATCATTGTGGAAGAGAACCATGTCCGTCAGAATTGATCATTGTATAGTCTTGTGCTGTGTATAATGTTCTGGTTCTGCTGATTTCACTCAGCATCAGTTCATTAGAGCCCAAGTCTTGGTAACCCCTTTCTGCTTTCTCTTTTCTGATTCTTGAATCACCATGCTAGCTTATCTCAGCCATTCTTTCAAGGTGAAAAATCTTTTCACAAATCTTTTTTATCAACCTGCTATCATTCTTTCCAATACAAATGTTTTAAACACTCTCATTTCCAAACATTCAGCTGACACCTCATTTCTTCATCTTTCATAGCAGATGAACTCAAATCCTGTCTTACTGATCATCATCCAGATTCCTATTTTATCTTCAAGTCCCAGGAAATGATGGTCCTTTCCTTGCCAAGGCTATCCCCTTCACCTGTGCTCTTGATTACATCAATTTCTATATCCTCTGGGACCTTACTTCCTTGGTCATTCCTTTTCAGGTATTCCATACCCAGAGCAAAACAATGTAAAAAGAAGAGTTTAAGTTGAGTTATCTTTAAGGGCTCCTCTAACTCTAAATCTGAGATACTATGGTAAAATGAAAACCGTATCACAACTTCGCAACTCCCTTAGGTTACCATTTGCTCTTCTACATCTTCACCATTAAGGTCAATTCCATGTAATCTACCTCTATCACCCAAATCCCAGTAAAACTTCTCTCTTGAAGGGCACTACTGACTACTTGCTAAATCCTATAGCCTTCCCTCATATTTTTAACTTGTATTTTAGTATTACACATCACTGACCACTCATTCCTTTTTGTTCTCTGTACTTTCTTGGCATATGTGACATCATCCTCTCATTCTCCTCCTCATAGTTCAATCACTGCTCCTTCTCTGTCTCCTTTAACTGTTCCGATTATTACTACTGATATTTACTTCCTTGATGTCCTCTCCAGAGCTTTGCCTTTTCTTGTTTCTTTATCCTCTTTTTTTTAGTGATATCATCCAATTCCATTGTATTATGATTAGTATACAGATGACCAATAAGTCTGCATCATTTAGTCATGATCTACCACTAGATATTTCCAAGTGACTGATAATCATCTCCACAGAAACATGTCACTAGCATTGAAAATTCAACATATCTATAACTGAACTCAGCAACTTGCCAGTATTCTTATTTTTTCATTTTTGTTGATAGTATCACCATTGTCATAGTATCTCTGGGCAGAAAATAGTTATTTGTTTTACATTTACCTTTACCTATTCTTCATTCCCTTCAATCCAGTAAATTTCCAAATTTGTTAATGCCATCTTTCCTAGGTTTCTGATTTTCCATTCTCAGGGCCATTTCTCTAATAAAGGTTCTAAATAATTATCATTTTTCTCCCTCTAGTCTCTTTCTTCTCTAATCTTCCCATATTGTCCTGTGAGATCAGTATGATTAATGCACATGATCATGACACTTCCCTATTTCAAAGCCTTCAATAACTCTCCAGTGCCAATAAATCAAATTATAATCTATATTGATGAAAATTGTTAAGGTTTTGATGTTTCTGACAACAACTTTGTGAAACAGTGCAATGGTAATAGCAATATTAACTAGTATTTATTTGGATCTTTAAGGTTTATAAAAGCTTACATGTATGTTAACTGATTTTAGTTTATTTCCTCCAGCTTATAGATAAATAAATTGAGTAACATGGACTTAATATCTTGCTCTGGTGTACACAACTAGTAAAGGTCAAGGCCAGATTTTTGACAGAGATCCACCCAACTTTTTCTA
>JAJPUD010003452.1:173148-183983 GCA_023553655.1 Myrmecobius fasciatus
GTGAAATGAGCAGAACCAGGAGATCATTATACACGGCAACAACAGTACTATATGACGATCAATTCTGATGGACATGGCTCTCTTCAACAATGAAATGTTTCAAACCACCTCCAATTGCTCACTGAAGAAAGCCATATACACCCAGAGAGAGGGATGTGAAATGTGGACCACAACATAACATTCTCATACTCCTTGATTGATGTTTGCTTACATTGTGTTTCCTTTATCTGATATATTGTTTGTGTAGATAAGATTTTTCTTGCACAACAATGATAAGTTTGGAAATATGCATACATATATTCGATTTGCCAATATTTTAACATAATTAACATGTAGTGAATATCCTGCCATCTAGGGGAGGGGTGGGGAGTTGGGGGGAAAAATTTGTAACAGAAAGCTATGTAAGGGTTATTGTTGAAGAATTACCCACACATATGTTATGCAAATAAAATAAATATATATATATATATATATCTTGTCATACAATGGTATTATTATTTAATATGCTATAGAACTATGGACAATTTTAAATGAAGATTAGAAAACTAAAGAAATTAACTGAGTGAGGAAAATAAAAACTATTAAGACATTTTTCAAAGCACCAAGTAGGCTTGAATGGTAGGTAAAATTGTTTCTGATGTAAAGTTGTATTTATTCTTTCAGGAAAACCTCTGACTGTAACTACAGTTGATGTACACAGTATGCCTACCGTCTTTCAGGATGGTTTCACGATCTGTCCCATCTATTTTTTGCCGACCAATTAGGAAGCTTGTGGTGTCAGCAAAATAGATATAATTGGCTTCAGCATGAAAATCTAGAGCACGTGGATTGACCAGATTTTCTATGGGGATCATGTATTCATCAGCAATTTTGGTATTCAAGTCCATTCCTCGAACAATTCCTGGGCGTCCTTTCCCATAAAAGAGAAACAACTCATTCTTCGGTCCTGTTGAAGAAAGATTACAGACATAAACAACTGGTGCTGCCTAATCTTCTTTACACTGCATAATGGCACTGTTTAATTAACTGGCACAATTAGTGGGGTTTAAAAAAATTCAATACCAAAAATTAAACTCTAAAATATGCCAAATGTATCTCAGTGTAAGAAGGCTGGCTAATTGTATTACTTTAATTAAAATAGAAATTACGTTTGTGAATAGGATTTATCCAGTTAATTATTCTTTTGTCTGTAACTGTCTGTTTTGAAAACATGACAGATCACTGGATAACATGTAGCTCTGTGAAATGGACATTTACAAAAACATCCTGTGCATTCAATTTTACAACTCATTAGAATATATCTACAGCTTTTTTTGGACACTGACTATGGTATTTGTTATCTGACAATGTCGGAAATCAGAAAATTTAAAACATGCCACAGAAGACTTTTCATCTACTGACTGTCAGAATAAACAAAAGGAATCACTTGTTATCACTTCCTCATATGTGAACATAATTGATTGTCTAAACATGATTTAAACTTCCAAGATCCAAAATCTAAATGCAATAACACTTTGGATTTCTTTTTGTTTCTTAATTTGGATCCCAAAAGCTATTTCTAACATCTGGAAGAGAGGAAGCCCACTACAACTATTACAAAAACAGTCACAAAAAGAAAGAAAAGCATTATTTAAATCCTTATTTTTAAGGATGATAAATTAAGATTCCTTTTTGCACACAAATATTTCTGTGGTGAATTCAAATCCCTATATGGGAAAAGAGGAGAACAAATACAAAAATTTGTCTGAGTCTTAAGTGTTTTATCCTAGATTGATTATATTTGTAATCAGAGGAAGTACCTAGTGATCTTTTAACCTGGGAGAGGATAACTATCATTATAATGTATCTGGAAATCAAGAGTACTAAGTGGTTCACTTGAGTCTGGTTAAACTGAGATTCTTATCTAAAGGTCATCTGTGTCTCTCACCAAAAAAAAAAAAAATATTGTCAGGAGGTAAATGTTAAGCCATTTCTTTCAGGAAACTATCAGTATTGATTAATTACAGTTAAGAGAAGGGAAAAATTGTGCTACCTGATGATTAGATATTTAAGAACCTGCTAGACAAATAAACTGAAATAGAAATTAAAGAATTCAAAAAGTTTACTCTGCTTCTCCAAAAATAAGATATTACAATGCTTGGAGGAGCAGAGTAATGAAATTATCTTAGTCATTTTTCAGACAATATTCTCTTTAACATAACTTTGAAATCATCTTCATTTTGGGATCTTATTAAGATGACACATTTACAACAACAGCCAATACTTATCCAGAGGTCCTATTCACAGTGGACTAGAACACAGTTAAAAACGAGAATCTAAGGGAAAATGGTCTCTGCATATTTAATAGAAAGAGAGCAAAGACTGTCTACAATCAAAACTTCATAATTTTGCATAAGAGATATTACCCTTGGCCTCATTCTGAGCATGTTTGCTCTTATTTTAGAAAGAATTCTAACAATTTTAATTGTCTGTGGGTTTTTTTTTGTTGTTGTTTGTTTGTTTGTTTGTTTTTTTCCCTAATCCAAAGATATTAGAAGCAGAAAATTAGAGACAGGAATACTAACAGAAACTAGAAGTGACAAGTCAGTCTGATAACAAAGGAAAAAAATGCTAAATTTAAATGCAAATAAAAGATGTAGCAGTCTGGGGCCATTGAGAATAAAAGCAAATGATCCCATCCAACTTAATAGGTCCTGAAAACATCATCACAAAAAAAATACAATTGGATCATGTTCATATTGATTATGAAAAAAAAATTTGGTTCAGTATATTCTGTTTAATCAGGCAGGAATGTGTGTATTGCATTTAGACCATTATTAATGTTCTAAATTTTTAAAAGTACATGGTTAAAATTAAAATATCTTAGAATTATAGTTTATCAGAGGACCTGTGCTCATATTGTGATAAACAATTCAATACAATAAGCTTCATTAATACCTACTATGTGCAAAGTGTTTTGTTTGGTTCTGGAAATATAAAGACAAAAAGAAAAATAGCTACTTTCAAGGAGTTTCAATTTTAAATAATATTAATAGTTTTGCCTTACTAAAAGCTTTGGGACCTGGAAAATAGGGAATGAATATTTCTGGAGATCATAATTTTTCTTAAATAAATGTTTATTAAACTGAATTTCTTACACCTGAAATTTTTGTTATTGAGACACTTTCATCATGTCTAACTCTTTATGAACCCATTTTGGATTTTTCTTCTAGAAACACTAGAGTGGTTTGCCATTTCCTTTTCCAGCTTATTTTATGAATGAGGAAATTGAGGCAAAGATAGTTAAGTGATTTGCCTAGAATAGCACAACTAATAAGTGTCTGAGGACAGAATTGAACTCAAGGAGACAAGTATTCCTGATGCCTTATTGTACATTCTATCCCCTATATGACATAGCTTACCTGGGATGCTCACTCCTCAAATCCATCCTTTATCTTATCCTTTACAGATTCTTAATATTCTAAGATAACATGCCCTTATAGATCATTCTAATAAAATAAAAGAGGAAATTACTTGTGTTATGTCATTGGCTAATAAATAGCAAGGTTGGAATTCTAATCCAGATCACGAAATGGTAACCAAAGTCTTCATTTCATTGCATTCCAAATGCTAATGTGAATATGAATGAAACTTAAAGAAGTAAGGTTAGGTTACCTGGAAACTTTCCTTAATTTACATCCCATTTTGAAAGGAAATTAAATTAGACATTGTAAATCTTTATAATTAGTACTATCTACAGCATGGGCTACTTCAAGAAGTAATGGCTTCCTCTCTCACTGGAGGTTAAGTAGACCAGATGACTGAATGTCAGTAGGTAGGAATTCTTTTTTTAGGTATCCATTAAAATAAGTAAGGATTGCAGTCCATTCCAAATCTGAAATTCAGTGATTCTGTAAAATGTAAGACTTTTTATTCTGTGAATTTCAGTAGCATAATGCCATACTCACAGGATGAAGCTTGTGGTATTATAAATTACCGTTAGATTATATGCTCTTAAGGTACCATGGGACTGTATTTTGCAAACTTTTTGTATTCCCAGACTTTAGCACAGTATCTGTCACATAGTAGGCATTTAATAATTTTTTTTAATTGCTTGGGTTATTGACTGAATATAAAGTTAATTAATAAATCAATTCAGACTACAGCAAACTGTAGACAATGAATATCATCCAATATAATCTATAATTTTATAAATGAGAAATATAAAATGAAATATAAAAAATTATAAAATTGAGGCCCAGAGAGGTTAAACAATTTGTCCAAGGTCATAAGTATAGTATGACTCTACCTACCTATCTATCTATCTATCTATCTAGTATTAAAGAGGGCTGGGATTCAAGCTAAACTCTTGTGAATACAATAACAATATTCTTTCTTCAGCTGTAGTATCACAGAGTTTCTTAGATTGATGATTACTGAATTGTATGGAATTTCTTAAACTAGAAATTCTATCCCTATAATTTCCATCTACAGACTTCCTATCCATTTTTCAAGGATCAGTTCAAATGACATTTCTTTCATGAAGTTTTCTCTGATCTTCACTCTCTCCATATATATATATATATACCCTCTTCTACCCCACAAAACACTTGGGAGTGATGCCTTTTTAAAAATTTTATTTTATTCATGAATCATATTCTGACTTTTATCATATTAACATGAATATCTTATCTTTTTATACAAGATTACAAACTGCATGAGAATAGGCACCATATTTTACTTCTCCAGTATTTGTCTTCCCCAGTATTTACCACAGTTCTGGGTACAGAGTAAACAGTTAATAATAATAATGATTATGAATGAATCTTTCAACATTATGTAGCCAGAGATTCATGAGCTCATGATCTCCAGTGATTTATTTTTGATCTAAATGTGGGAGGGACTTTAGAACTCATCTTTTCCAATATCTTTATGAGAAAAATTGAGGAAATTGAGATTTAGAGTTTGAGATTGTGTTCAAGGTCATACAGGGTCTTTGTAAATAGCAGGGTCATTGTCTGAATTAAAGTTGTATGACTCCAAGTTTAGTATCGTTCCCAATGCACCACACCCTCATGCTTCTTTTACTCCAACTACACCATTACAAAGACACAAATGCCATTTTGTGATAGAAAAGACAGGTGCATATTTGTAGGCAATTTTTACCTGATGAGGGTTCGTGTTTTTACTGTTGTGGATGATGAAGACACTAATTAACACTCAAAATCCTATTCTGAAATTCTAGCTGCTGTCAAAGTGTTTGATTTTAAGAACATACTTTTGCATGACCTGCCATCACTTCCCAAGTTGAAGCCCGTCCTGCAACGACAAGTCCGTGTTTTGTAGTTGCTGCTGAGCAGACAGATGTGCGAGCATCCCCCTGGCATTCCATATGGATCTACTTCACATGCATGGCTTCTGACTACAACAAATGAAAAACAGCATGCTTGAAATCCTCTCAAAACAAGATAATCATGTGCATCAGCATGTTGAAGACTTTACAATGGAAAAAAAAAGAAGTGAGTCCTAGCAAAATCCTATACATTAGAATATATTGTGAAACATTCAGATTTGACAGAGATGGAAAACAATATGGGAAGAAGGGCAATTAAACTTTAGTCTTTCAACTTCACATTTCTAAAATAATTCCGAGAATAATAACAGCTAACACATGTTTAGCACTTTAAAGCTTGCAAAGTGCTTTATATATTATCTCATTTGATCCTTAAAACATTCTCATAAAGCATATAATATTATTATCTCCATCTTACATATGACAAAACTGTATTTAGAAGTTATATCATAGATTTAGGGTCATACAGCCTCTGAATGTCTGAAGCAAGATATGAATTCTGGTCTTCCTTATTCTAATTATTATTAGAATTAATCCAATTAATTATTATCCATTCTATGTCTTAGTGGCCTTTAGAACTGGATGGTTGAGACTAATTCAAATTGAATTAATTTGCATATTTATGCATATATTAAATAGGTTACATTGCTACTGAAAAATAATTTTACAAGATATTTCTTTTGTGGGATGTTTTCATGAAAACATTCTTTCAAAAAGATGAAGATGCCATTGGATTGTAACTATTTAGATTATGACAACAAATTTGTGAAGTAGGCAAGCAGGAATGATAAAAGAAAGAAAATAGAAACATCTGTTTTTGGGAATCTATCTATAAGAGGACGTCTACTGGGAGTAAGAGTAGCATACTAGAAGAAACACTAACAATGAATTGGGTGCTTTCTTATGTCTTCCTTTCTTGTTACTAAGTACCACATTGAATTCCATGCTTTCTAAAGTTGACATCCAATATATCCCTTAAGAAAATGGTTTGTTTATTTTTTTTCATACTGTAATACTTTTATGAAAAGGCTGTGGAGTGATTATAAAGTGGAGCAGAGGGATGACAATGGGGGTCCAGCAAAGAATTAATGAAGAAGAAAGGGCAAGAGTAGGTTATTTTTAAAAAGGGAAAAATGGCTAAGAAAAAACAGATATGGAAAGAATATGGTGGATAATGAATTGCATCCTGAAGGCTAAATTTGTTATTACTATCATCTTTATTTTACATCAGCAGCTATTTGGACTTGTAATTGGTAATTGACAATTTAAACCCACTTATTTTTCTTCTAATTGTGATTGATACTTCCCACCTCCCACATCTCTAGGGTTGACAGCTTACTGACCTTCAGACATGTCCTTTTAGTGCTGTCATTTCCCTTTCCCCAGAGTAGAATTTGTCTCAATCTGCCTTCTCAAGTTTGTCATATGATTTAAAGGACTTTAACCTTGAACTTAAAGTGAAAATTAGTAAGCTCTCAACTGTGTGTGTGTTTGCTTGAACTTAAGGTTCACTTTCTTCAATAATTTTTAATTAGCAACATTTAAAAAAAATCCACTGACACCTTTGGGTAATGGTAATTGTATGTTTGCTTTTTCTATATTTGAATCTTAAATGATATTGCTGAATAAACATCACTAGGACACATTAAGTATTAGCTAGCTTGTGTTTTCATGAATGCTTAGAAGCAGAAACATGCCATCTTCAAATTATATTAATTTCTCAGAGCTTGTTTAGCATACTGGGAATGCAAAGATAGAAGAATCCAAACTGTACTTAGATTGCCCAGAAATAGATCTTGCAATGACACCCACCTTTCTTTAGCCTCTGTGCCTTACAAAATGATTCAAATAGAGTCTCTCAGCACCTGTGTTTCCTGTCTACATACATCATGATGGGAAATACTTTCCCAAATCTAAATCTAGCCATCACTTTAATTCTGTGCCTATAGGAAAGAGTCACTAGATCCTGAAAGATTTGTCATTTAGACTTATGACAGGACCTCTACACCATTTTATCAAATAGACAAATACACCTTTGCCATCACAGCCAAGAGGATTTATTACTCAGCTACTTTAGACCTATACAAAAGTGGTAGAAGTGTATCTCCAGTTTATTTCTCAGATATTAAGGTTTCAAAGAGGATCAAATAGAATGAATCTTACCAGCTGACTGTGTTCTTTTTTGATAAATGCGTATTGCTCGAGCATTTTCCTTTTTAACTAATGTGTGCACATCGGTACCATTAAATCTGTTTATCCGGATGATGTTGAAATTATCTAGGTTTGTTGCATATAAGTAATTTTCAAATACAGTAATACCATAAAGATGTCTGACCTGGAAAAAGAGACAAAACAATGTGAATTTTGATATGCTTCCCCCCCCTATAATTCTTATCTCTTACCAATGGACAATTAAAATTTTTCAGTGGTACTCCTGCAATGTCAAAACAAAGTGAGGAAAGTCTTCAGATGTGGAGTATATTCTCTGTAGTAAAGGCATAGCAGGAAATGGACAATAATTTTATAGAATGAAAAGGTATGATTAAAATGCCATTTGAATCACTGAATGGAATTTCTAAATCTAGAAGATCAGAGATACGTGTGAGTATCTGAATTTTCCATTTGAAGAAGTCCAGTTCTTATGCATTTCTTCCATTTCCCATGGAAAAGATTAATTTCAACAGAAACAACTAAATTAAAAATTGCCCTGGAAATGACAATATAAGAAAGTCATACTTAAGGTAAACTGACAAATATATGAAGAGTACTTTCATTCATGTTTCATGAAGAAACAATGTTACAATGAGTTATTTGTTTCTGAAGGGAAAGTGACATTGAAGCACAATATTTTCCAAATATGAAAGAATAAGTCAATAGTCTCATGACTCAAAATGCAACTAGATATTGTTAATTACAATCTTTTGTCTAGAATAGGTTAATTGAAGTTCTAAGGAATAGCATTCTTTTCCCCTTGTCTTCTTCTCACTGCAAAATAACAAGAATTTAAGCCCTCACAAGTAAATAGCCTATCCATATCTAAATATTATAGTTTGAATAATTCTGGTAATAGAGTGGAAAATAAGCCTGAAGGTAAACACATATTTGCAATAAAAAGAAGGGGAAATGTCAACTCTTTACCAGAAATTGTATTATTTTAAAAGATTTTTTAAATAATAGAGAACTAAATTTCTGTTTATTTTTTTTTAGAATAAAAACAATGAATTTTCGCATAGCAGCAGAAACAATTCCACTTTCATCTGTAGAGGGATTGTAAGGTTTCACAAAACCATAGAGAGCAAGAAGAATGATTCTCCTCTCACACCATTATATGACAGGATGCATAGTGTGAAGTTATCATTCTGATGTATTTGTTTAATGCATGTATTCATTATTGAAACGGGGTGGAAATGTTTAGGTTGGAACTGGTCAATATGTTACTAAGACAATTCTGACTCATGTGCAGTTGTGACATTAAATTTTATTTTCTTAACTAGCACATTTAATTAAATATCTAAAAGAATATTCAAGATAAGGGAAGATAACAAGTTGGGTTAGGTATCAAGTTTTGTCACAAAGAAAAAAAAAATACAAATATCAATTGAGAAATAGTCATGGAATGCTGTTTGTAATTGAACCAGAATCACTCAAGGAGAATATATTTCCTTCTTATATGTGACATATTTTTATTCTTTCTTGAACTCATATATGTTCTACTGAAATGTGACTGTAAGGTCATGAAACTGATGGCTTGAGATTGATCCCATGACTTTATAGACACAATTCATATAAAGAAAATAGAAATGCCAGTATGTATTATCATCAGCTAAGTTCTGGCATTACAAATATTCATGGAAAAAGAAGAATCCTTCCTTTAAAAATGTCATTTGTCCTAGTAGTGAATTATATGACTGTGGTTCTCTTAGTGACCATCTTAACACAACATTAATTTATAATGAGACCTGTTCAATGTTTTTTTTTTTTTTTTTTTGTGAAGAGAGTTGCATTTCATCCTTTCCTATATTTTAGCTTGATTCAAACTTAAATTACCCCAAGAACATATGGATTACTAACAGGCATGCTAATGTGGCCATAATATTTTCATATTTTTAGGTAGCTGCAAGAACTATCTGAAATATATTAGAGAGTATGGGAAAGAATAGACGTGAATAAGCATTTATGTAATGTAATGCCAGTACTAAATGCTATACTAAATGCTTTGAACAAATATTATCACATTCGATCTTCACAATAGCCTTGCAAGGTAAGTGCTGTCATTTACCCCTGTTTTGCAGTTGAGGAATGGAGGTAAATAGAAGTGTAAGTGGCTTTCCCAAGATTACATAGTTTGGAAGTGTCCTTGAATTCAAGTCTTCCTGATTCCTGGGCTCAGAACTTTATCTCCTGTGAAACTAGCTCCCTCTATTTATTCATGAACTTTTCTGACATTGAGCTTCCAGGGAAAGTCAAGGTTAGACCACATTATTATGTGAAAATAAGGTAAGAATGAGAATTGAGGATTGGATGAGACTTTTTTTTACACTCAAAAAGACAAAGAATTTGCAGTTTATTCATCCATACAGAGAAAAACAATGTTGACCATATGTCTCTAAAGCATAGAATCATATAACTTCAAATATTCTTTTTTTAGAATAATTTTAAATTTATAAAATGAACATGTGATTATAAAGGATATAATTTATGTTGAAATAATTATATATATATGTTCACATATGTATTAACAAATGTGTATTTACATAGATACACTTGAAGAACTCCTGATCTAGAGTAGATTCATCCATTAGGGAGGAATTATAATAGACATATAAGGAATAACAAACTACCCCAAAACATCATAAAAATGTCCGTCCTTTCTAACCAGAGTAAAACATTTAAGGAATGAACATAAGACTTTGTAAAAAGGTCATTAGAAATGAGGCCAGGATTTTCTGTGAAAATTCTCAAATATGCTTGCTTTGCTTTATGACAGCTACAGAGATTTGAAATATACTAAACTATGAATAAAATATCTCATTTTATGATATTAGTACAATTGGTGATAGGAAATATTGGGTTTCACAATGCTATAAGTGAATAAAGAGCTTTATTTCTTCTTAGAGATCTACCCTTGGTGATTAGTGAGAGAATGTATATGAACTTATAATTCATTAGGAAAAAAGAAGGATCCCAAAGGATCTTTTGACCTCAGAGACTTTTACATGGTTTTCATTCTCCATATTCATAGTTTTTGAATAGAAGTAAAGACCAAATTTAATCCAACCTATTAAAATAATAAATATACTTTTATGAGCAAGAGATTGCTTTTGTTAGCGAAATATCCTGATACCACATGGGACAGCTGAAAGTTCGGCTCCTGAAAAATGAACTATTTAAATTAGTTTTTAGTAAGTAGGTCATAACATTTTTCCTCTTCAAATACCTGTAGTTCTTTTTATTGCATTTGGGGGGTTGGGAGAGAAAAATCTAATATATATATATATATATA
>JAJPUD010003452.1:184383-205693 GCA_023553655.1 Myrmecobius fasciatus
CTTCTTTACTCATTCTACATTATTTCCCTAGAAATCTCATTCATTCTCATGGCTTCAACTTCTACCTGTATGGAAAAAAAATCTGACATGTGTGACTTCTTATTTTGACCATTTTGTTTGTCATTTGCACTAGCACTTCCGACTTTCTACAAGACATCTCCAATTGGATGTCTCACTATTAATAGAAATCTAAATTTTTTTTATCCTTTCCTCTATTTTCTTTTAACTACTATTTCTGTCGATAGTACCACCATTCTGTAAGCTCATATGTCTGGATTATCAATCCTTCCCTATTTATCACCTGTCTTAATCATAAAATACCAGAATAAGGAAGAACTTCATATAATCCAACTTATACCTGATCCCAAATCCTTTCTATAATATTAATGATATATGGTCATTCATTCTCAATGTGAATATACCCACATATAGGGGATCCACCACCTCTTGATGCTCTTTCATTTCTGAGCAACTTAATGTATAACAAAGATTTTTCTTATATGGACTCAAGATTTAGTTCTCTAAACCTACTTATAGCTTTTGGTTCTACCCTCTAGGATGGATGGGCTCTGACTAGCACAGAGAACAATGGAAATGTTGCCTCATTATTTCAAAAAATTATACTTCTATTAATCAATTTCATGCTAAATATTGAAATAGAAAGGAAAAAGATTAGTCCTAGAATTTAAATTGTTGAGACAATAATAATGCTCCAACAAGCAGCAGCAAAGGCACAGGGAGTTCTTAGCTGCTCCATGAGCATTTCTTTCCAATTGGGTAAATTAATCCTGAGGATGCAGCATCATTAATTCTTTGTGAGTACCTGTTCTAAATTAAGTTTGCTTGTTGTATTTTTTCTTTACCTTATCTTTCTTTAAAGTGTGAGAATTTTGGGTTTCTCAGGTACAGGATGGGGAGGAGGACAGTACTAGGATTTCCATTTATGCCAGTTCTAAGGCTAAGAGTAGTGATTTGTCAGCCATACTTTATCCAGACAATATAGAAAATAAGCACTAAATCATATCTATGCCTTACTCCCTCCTCCTTTTTTTTCCAGAAACTGGGGCTGTGATAAGGGATTTTTACTGGAAAACCTTCAAAAATTTCCCCTTTACACTAGAGGTAGAAGATAAGAGAGATTGTTGACTTTTTACATATAGTACTTACGTATTCTGACTTTTCTCAAGTATTTATTAAGTCACCAGGGAAGAATATAATGCACTTATCACAACTGTGGTCCTAGATACTCTACCTCTTTTAATATAGTCTAAAAGGGTATGTATTTTTTCCTTGTCATATCCAACTTTTGATTCATTTACTACTTCCATTCATCATGAGACCCTCAAACTTTTGTCAGATAAATTGTTGGCTACTCATATCCTTCCTCTCCTTACTCTTTTTCTCCCTATTGGCGTCTTGTCTCTGTTTTTGGAAAAGAAGGATACAGCTAAAATAATTTCATATTATTAGATTCATCCTTATTATGTTAAGTAGAGGGCTTACGGGAACCAGGGAAATCTACATTCTAGTTCTGTCTCTGACATTTGACATATACACATTGTGATCATGATCAAACCATGAGTCTCTCAGAAGTTCAAGAATTTCTTTATGCTAGATAAGCTATTTATTTGCAGCAGTGAATGATATTTCCACACTACTTAATAACCACACTGAAGATATTAGAGATCCCCAAACAAACAAGTAAAATCTAATAGGTCCAATGTTCTAATTTATTAAAATTCTTTTGGATATTACCTTTTCCATCCAGATTATTAACTTCATTCTTAATGTGCAAACTGAAAATATGATAAAGATGACAACCCTAACATTATATGAGCACTGATAAGTGTTTTAATAGCACAGAACTTAGGACAAGTCCTTAGGTTTCTCCACTAATGACTTTATTTTGACATTGAACCATTAACAAATATCCTCTTACCACTCTTAGTCAAGATCTTCTAAATCTAAATAATTATATTATATATTAGCCTGGTAGTATCCCAACTTTTTTGAATCATGATTGCTCTCAGTCTGTTATGTTTCTTTTTTTTTATTTCCATAAGATATGTATGGGTAATTCTTCAACATTAATCCTTACAATGCTTTCTGTTACAAATTCCCCCCCCCCTACTCCCCACCTATTCCCTAGATGCAGGATATCCACCATGTTCATTATGTTAAAATACTCGACAAATCGAATAAATGTATACATATTTTCACACTTATCATTGTTGTGCAAGAAAAATCGTATCTTCAAGAAAGTAAAATCAGATAAAGGAAACACAATGCAAGCAAACATCAATCGAGAGCATGAAAATCTTATGGTGTGGTCCACATTTCACATCCCTTTCTGGGTGTATATGGCTTTCTTCAGTGAACAATTACTTAACATAATAAGGATGAATCTAATAAAATGAAATTATTTTAGCTGTATCCTTCTTTTCCAAAAACAGTGGTTTGAAACATTTCATTGTTCAAGAGAGACATGTCCATCAGAATTGATCATCATATAGTATTGTTGTTGCCGTGTATAATGATCTCCTGGTTCTGCTCGTTTCACTCAGCATCAGTTCATGCAAGTCTCTCCAGGCCTCTCTGAAATCCTTCTGCTGGTAGTTTCTTACAGAATACTAATATTCCATAATATTCATGTACCATAATTTATTCAGCCATTCTCCAATTGATGGGCATCCATTCAGTTTTCAGTTTCTAGCCACTACAAAAAGGGCTGCCACAAACATTCTTGCACATGTGGGGCCCTTTCCTTCCTTTATAATTCCTTGGGATATAAGCCCAATAGAAATGCTGCTGGGTCAAAGGGTATGCACACTTTGATAACTTTTTGAGCATAGTTCCAAATTGCTTTCCAGAATGGCTGGATCCGTTCCCAGTTCCACCAACAATGCAATCAGTGTCCCAGCCTTCCCACATCCCCTCCAACATTCATCATTATCTTTTCCTGTCATTTTAGCCAATCTGATAGGTGTGTTAGTGGTATCTCAGGGTTGTCTTAATTTGCATTTCTCTGATCAATAGTGATTTGGAGCACCTTTTCATATGACTACAAATAGTTTTAATTTCATCCTCTGAAAATTGTCTGTTCATATCCTTTGACCATTTATCGATTGGAGAATGGCTTGAATTCTTATAAATATGAGACAATTCTCTATATATTTTAGAGATGAGACCTTTATCAGAACCCTTAAATGTAAAGATGATTTCCCAATTTATTGTTTCCCTCCTAATCTTGACTACATTGGTTTTGTTTGTACAAAAACTTTTTAACTTAATATAGTCAAAGTTATCTATCTGGTGTTCAATTAAGAGTTCCAGTTCTTCTTTGGACATAAATTTATTCCATCTCCATAGGTCCTGAGAGGTAAACTATACTAAATCCCTCTAATTTACTTATAATATCACTCTTTATATCCAGATCATGAACCCATTTAGATCTTATCTTAGTATGTTGCGTTAGATGTGGGTCAAGCCCTAATTTCTTCCACATTAGTTTTCAATTTTCCCAGCAGTTTTTGTCAAATAATGAGTGCTTATCCCAGAAGCTGGGGTCCTTGGGTTTATCAAACATTAAATTGCTGTAGTTATTGCCTAGTTTGTCCTGTGATTCTATCCTATGACACTGATCGATTACTCTATTTCTTAGCCAGTACCAAATGGTTTTGATAACCGCTGCTTTATAATATAGTTTTAGATCTGGTACAGCAAGGCCACCATCATCAGGCTTTTTTTTTTCATTAATTCCCTTGAAATCTTGACCTTTTGTTCTTTCAAATGAATTTTGCTTCTATTTTTTCTAGATCTGTAAAATAATTTCTAGGGAGTTTAATTGATATGGCACTAAATAAGTAAATTAGTTTGGGTAGTATTGTCATTTTTATTATATTTGCTCGGCCTTCCCATGAGCATTTTATATTTTTCCAATTTACTAGATCTGATTTTATTTGTGTGGAGAGTGTTTTGTAGTTTAGTTCGTATAGTTCCTGACTTTTCCTTGGCAGATAGATTCCCAAATATTTCATACTATCAACAGTTATTTTGAATGGAATTTCTTTTTGTATCTCTTGCTATTGAACTTTATTGGTAGCATATAAAAATGCTGATGATTTATGTGGATTTATTTTTTATCCTGCAACTTTCTAAAGTTGTGAATTGTTTCTAGTAATTTTTTAGTTGAGTTTCTAGGTTTCTCTAAGTATACCATCATGTCATCTGCAAGGAGTGATAATTTGGTTTCCTCATTACCTACTCTAATTCCTTTAATCTCTTTTTCTTCTCTTACTGCCAAAGCTAACATTTCTAAGACAATATTAAATAATAATGGTGACAGTGTGCAGCTTTGTTTCACTCCTGATCTTATTGGGAATGGTTCTAGTTTAACTTCATTACATATGATGCTTGCTGATGGTTTTAAGTAGATACTACTACTCATTGTAATGAAAAGCCCATTTATTCCTATACTCTCTAGTGTTTTTAATAGGAATGGGTGTTGGATTTTATCAAAGGCTTTTTCTGCATCTATTGAGATAATCATATGGTTTTTGTTAATTTGGTTATTAATATAATTGATTATGCTAATAGTTTTCCTAATATTGAACCAGCCCTGCATTCCTGGTGTAAATCCTACTTGGTCATAGTGTATTATCCTGGGGATGACTTTCTGTAATCTCATTGCTAATATCTTATTTAAAATTTTTGCATCAATATTCATTAGGGAAATGGGTGTATAGTTTTCTTTCTCTGTTTTCACCCTACCTGGTTTAGCTATCAGCACCATATCAGTCTCATAGAAGGAATTTGGCAGTATACCTTCTGTCCCTATTTTCTCAAATAGTTTGTATAATATTGAAATTAATTGTTCTTTGAATGTTTGGTAGAATTCACATGTAAATCCATCTGGCCTTGGAGATTTTTTCTTAGTGAGTTGATTAATAGCTTGTTCTATTTCTTTTTCTAAAATGGGGCTATTTAAATAATTTATTTCCTCTTCTGTTAACCTTGACAATCTATATTTTTGTAGATATTCCTCCATTTCATTTAGATTATCAAATTTATTGGCATAAAGATGGGCAAAGTAACTCCTAATTATTACTCTAATTTCCTCTTCATTGGAGGACAGTTCTCCCTTATCATTCTTGAGACTAACAATTTGATTTTCCTCTTTCCTTTTTCTAATCAAATTAACTAAAAGCTTATCTATTTTGTTGGTTTTTTCATAGAACCAACTCTTAGTTTTATTTATTAATTCAATAGTTTTCTTATTTTCAATTTTATTAATCTCACCTATTATTTTCAGAATTTCCAATTCGGTATTTAATTGAGGGTTTTTAATTTGCTTTTTTCTAGTTTTCTTTAATTGTAAGCCCAATTCATTGATCTTCTCTTTCTCTATTGTATGCAAGTAAGCATCTAGAGATATAAAATTACCCCTTATAACTGCTTTGGCCATATCCCACAAATTTTGGTATGTTGTCTCATTATTGTCATTCTCCTGGATAAAATTATTAATTGTGTCTATAATTTGCTCTTTCACCCATTCATTCTTCAGGATTAGATTATTTAATGTCCAATTAACTTGTGGTCTATTTTCTTCTGGCCTTATATTACATCTGAATTTTATTGCATCATGATTTGAAAAGGATGCATTTACTATTTCTGCTTTTCTGCATTTGATTTTGAGGTTTTTATGCCCTATCACATGATCAATTTTCGTATAAGTTCCATGAACCCCTGAGAAAAAAGTATACTCTCTCCTATCGCCATTCAATTTCCTCCAGAGATCTATCATACCTAACTTTTCTAACATTTTGTTTCCCTAACTTCTTTCTTATTTATTTTGTGGTTTGATTTATCTAATTCTGAGAGAGCAAGGTTGAGATCCCCCACTAGAATAGTTTTACTATTTCTCCTTGCATCTCTGTTAGTTTCTCCTCTAGGAATTTGGATGCTATACCACTTGGTGCATATATGTTTAGTATTGATACCTCTTCATTGTCTATGGTTCCCTTTAGTAAAATATAGTTTCCTTCCTTATCTCTTTAAATTAGATCTATTTTTGCTTTTACTCGATCCTAGATAAGGATTGCTACCCCTGCTTTTTTTTTGTTCACCTGAAGCATAAAAGATTATGCTCCAGCCCGTTACCTTCACTCTGTATGTATCTCTATGTTTTAGATATGTTTCTTGTAAACAACATATTGTAGGATTCTGGCTTTTAATCCAGTCTACTATCTGCTTCCATTTTATCTGAGAGTTCATTCCATTCACATTCAGAGTTAAAATCACTATATCTGTATTTCCTGCCATCTTATTTACCCAGAGTTATGATTTTCTCTTTCCTTTCCCCTTTCTCCCTTCCCCAGTATTTTATATTTGATGAAGGCCTCCCTCTAACAGTCCTCCCCTCTTTAGAACCCCTCCCTCTTTTTTCCACCTATCCCCTAATCTTTCTATTAATCTATCCCTTTCTTTTGCTCCTTTCCCTCCTACTTTCCTATAAGGAAGGTTAAGTTTTTCTTTGAAGCCAAATGTGTCTGATATACTCTCTTGGAGCCCAATCTAATGAGAGTAAGATTTACACAATACTCATCACCCTCCCTACTTTTCCTCAATTATATTAGATTTTCTATGTCTCTTCATGACATTTTGCCTTATTTTACCTCCTTTTTTTATTTTATTTACTTCCTCCCCCCTTTTTTTTACAGTATGATATCCCTTCCACCTCTAATTTCTTTTCCATTATTATCAAAGTAAAATCAAATTATACCCCCATTCTTTAAGGATACCCATAGTAGAAATATAGTTCTCAAGAGTTCTTTCCTTTTTACTTTTTTATGCTTCTCTTGAGTTCTTTATTTGGAGGGCAAATTTTTTGTTGAGATCTGGTGTTTTCATTAGAAATAGGTGAAAATCTCCTGTATCGTTGAATTATTATCTTCTTCCCTGGAAGATAATGCTAATTCTAGCTGGATAACTTATTCTTGGCTGTAATCCAAGTACTTTTGCCCCTCAGAATATCTGATTCCAGGCACTTTGATTCTTTAATGTGGAAGCTGACAGATCTTGTGTAATTCTAATGACAGTTCCTCGGTATTTGAACTGTTTCTTTCTAGCTACTTGCAATATCCTTTCCTTGGTGTGATAATCCTGAAATTTGGCCACGATATTCAGGTTTTAATTTTGGGGTCTCTTTCAGGGGGTGATCGGTGAATTTTTTCGATGCCAATTTTGCCTTCTGATTCTAAAACATCAGGGCAATTTTCTTTCATGATTTCCTGGAAGATAGCATCAAAGTTCTTTTTTTCTTTGTGGCTTTCAGGGAGTCTGATAATCCTTAGATTGTCTCTCCTGGATCCGTTTTCCACATCAGTTGTTTTTCCTAGGAGATATTTCATATTTTCTTCTATTTTTTTTTTCATTTTTTGTTTTTGTTTGACTGATTCTTGAAGTCTTGTTGAGTCATTCACTTCTATTTGTTCAATTTAATTTTTTTTTTTTGGCTGGGGCAATTGGGGTTAAGTGACTTGCCCAGGGTCACACAGCTAGGGAATGTTATGTGTCTGAGACCAGATTTGAACTCAGGTCTTCCTGACTTCAGGGCTGGTGCTCTATCCACTCAATTTAAATTTTTAAACTATTATTTCCTTCAGTTACCTTTTTTAGCTCCTTTTGTAACTGGCCAATTGAATTTTTTGGTTCATTGCATTCTTTTTCCATTTTGCCAATTTTTATTTTCCAGTGAATTGGTGATTTTTTTTCCATTTCACCAGTCTTGTTTTCCATTTTTTCACATCTCTGTTGCAGGGTATTATTTTCTTCTTGCACTGATCTCAATTCATTTCCCCATTTTTCTTCTAGCTCTCTTTTGAGATTCTTTATGCAATCTTCCAGGTAAGCTTTCTGAAAAGAGGACCAGCTCATGTCTGCCTTTGTAGCTTCCTCTGGGATTGTATTCCCTTTAGGAACCTCAGAATCTGGGGTCTGCCCTACTTTCTCTCTGTAAAAGCTGTCTAAGGTGAGAGCTCTCTTCTGCTTCTTGCTCATGTTTTTGAGCTGAGGTCTGAATCAAGTGCAGGACAGGTAGCCATTTCAATTTGCCCTGGGGCAGTTTGCCGAGTTGACTTCCAGTTTGGGGCTGGTTGGGCTAGATCCACACTAGGACCATGTTTCCAGCTGCTCTCAATCCACCCTTTACCAAAGGCAGATCTTCCAAAGCACTTGCCCATAAGTAGAGCAAAGTGGCCCAAGCGTCTTCCAGGTACTTCCTGGGTACCTAGAATCCACCAACCTCTGTCCCAGCCCCGTCTTCCACCCCGGGCACACTGGTGTCTGAGTGGGGCAAGCTGCTGATCCCCTGCACGTCTGAAACTGATCTTCTCCGGATTTCTTTCAAAATAGATTTTTGATAGAAGTGTGTTGTACTCCAAGTGTTTGATGGAGCCTTCACTCCAGAACCAGTTTAGGAGGCTTAATTTTTTCTGGGTCTGAGGGAAGGTCTAAGGAGCTCACAGAGAATGATATCTGCAGTTCGCCATCTTGGCTCCATCTGCCCCCCCCCCAGTCTGTTATGTTTATTGATAGGCATACTGAAGTAGTGGGATACATAGAGCATACCGAAGTTTCAGCTTTTCATCTTTTTGACAAGGAATGATACTATGTCTGTATGTATATGTATGAATATACACACCCATCTACACCCATACCCACCCTCCACACTCCCCCATATATATATTTTATATGTATGTATATATACATATTATGTATATGTATATATATACATACACACATACATATATATACACATATATGTATATTCTTTTTATCTTTCCTACCTGTTCCTACCTTAGCATACGGGGAAAGTAAAAGGAAAAAAAGTTGGAAGGGGCTTATGAGACATGTTTTCAATTAGAGACTAACCTATAGAGTACCCAAACATGGGGTGACTTTTTTGAGTACCAACATATAAGAAGAGTCTGAAGTGCTAAAATAAAATACCAATTTATGTAGACTCATAAGGTTTCAAAAAACAATGTTTATGAGCATAAAATGGGGAGGAGAGAGGTAGGAACTAGAGAACAATTTGAAAAAGATCTTAATATTCATCTTTTACTGATTATAGTTTAATACCAGTCAATGAGGTGACAGGGCAGGAAAAACAAACAAACAAACAAACAAAAAAAACTTAATGTAATCTTAAGTTATCTGTTTTAAAGCATAAAGTGCAATACTAAGGAAATAGTAATCCTACTATATATAGTCTTTACTGCTCAGATCATATGCAGTGATACACATTCATGAATATGAGAATATGCAGATAAGGACAATCATTGTAATAAAGTCTTGAGTTCATATGGTTAGGCAAGAAAAGAGAAGACTTAGGGGAGGTCTTAAAGATGTTTTTAAGTCTTTGAAGGCCTAGATGGAAGAAGAATTAAAGGTTCTGTTTTACCTCCAAAGTCAGAAGCAAAGAAAAGTATAGAAAATGCAAAATAAATTTAGGTCCAATAAAAAGAAAACATTCCTGATAATTAGAACAATGAATGTAAGCTTCTAAAAGACAAATTAATCATTCCTAAGACTTCAAAATATCCCAAAGTGGAAAGTTCTATTTCCTTCCCCTCTGACCTTGGGGGGAAATTTTGTCTTCCTTATTTCTTCCTTACAGGGCCTTTTCAAGCAAAAGCCATATAACTATTCGTCTTATGTGGTATTATAGGAATTTCTGTTCAGGAAGTTCTTAGATTAGCTAACTTCTAAATTTCTTTTCAGTTTTGAAATTCTTTTATCAGACTTCCTTGTCAAAAATGAAGACAAAATTTATTACAGGCTAGGACTTAAATATTCAACCAATTGTATAATTACAATTTACATGTCTTCTAAATAAGAGTTTATCTTTTCTGCTTCATATCTTTTCAGAAATAATTTTTGTGCTTTTTTTTGTTTTTTTTTTGTATAAAGCTTTTTATTTACAAAACATATGAGTGATTTTTCAACATTGACCTTTGCAAAAACTTTTTTTCCCAAGCTTTTCCCCTCCTTCCCCCCACCCCCACCCCTAGATGACAGGTAATCTAATACATGCTAAATAGGATAAATTATATGACAAATACAATACATGTATACATATCTATGCAGTTATCTTACTGCACAAGAAACATCAGATCTAGAAAGAGAAAAAGAAAAAAAAAACAACCTAAGAAGGAAAACAAAATGCATGGAAATATTCACAGAAAGCGTTAAAATACTGTGTTGTGGTTCACACTCAGTTCCCACAGTCCTCTCTCTTGATGTATATGACTATCTTTATCGCTGAACAACTGGTTTGAATCACATCATTGTTGAAGAGAACCATGTCCACCAAAATTGATCATTGTATAGTCTTGTTGCTGTGTATAATGTTCTCCTGGTTCTGCTGATTTCAGTCAGCATCAGTTCATGCAAGTCTCTCCAGTCTTCTCTGAAATCCGCCTGTTGGTCATTTCTTACAGAACAATAATATTCCATAACATTCATATACCATAATTTATTCAGCCATTCTCCAATTGATGAGCATCCTTTCAATTTCCAGTCAGAAATAATTTTTGGATAAATTGATTTTATTTGACATGGATGATTATTTGAGAAGCATCTCAGCTTCCCTACAGCTCTATTAGTGCTTTACAGTTGGCAACAATAAGAAACTTTGTGTGTTGTTGCTTAACTTAGTTGATATAAATCAAAAGTTACAAGGGGAGAACACACAGACAGTGATAGAACACTGGGCTTACAGAGTTATGGCTCTAATCATCCCTATACTTTAAAGCAAGGCAACTATTATACCTCGTGACATCTTAAAACACATTTCTCTGGATGATAAAGTAAGATTTATTTTTTTTTTACCAAACATTTCCATTAAAAATGATTGTACTAGCCTTTATTGATGTCATGATATAGAAACATTAAAACAGACTCTGGCAAGGGGGATGCAGAACACAGTCTCAGTAAAGAAACTATGGGTTTGTTTTCCCTCTGACTGACAGGATATAGCCAAGTCATTTAAACTTGTATTTTCTCTCCATTAGAATGTATACTGCTTGAGGACTAATGTTGTTTGTCTTCTTTTGAATACCCAGTGCTTAGCACAGAGCCCAGAACACAAAAAATACTTACCAAATGACTGTTCAATAATTGACAACTTCTCAATGACCCAAAAAACTTACAATTTCATAAAACTATGAGATAAAAAAGGTATCAATTTGCATAGGAGACATTTTCTTAATCATGTGTGATCTAAATCCTACCTATCCGTCTATCTATTTCTTTACCTATTATTCATCTTCTTATCTATCTCTATAAAATATGCATAAGTAAAAGTAGATATAAAGATAGGTCTTTAAATTTTATCTTAGAAATAATATATAGATGAGATATATCCACATAAAATATGCCACATAAAACATTATGTGCTTGTATAATATATTAAATACATTTATGTATTTATATACATATATAAGTACATAAACAAATACATATATAATATACATGTGTGCATGTGCATATGTGAGCATGTGGGAAAGTGGCGGGCATGAAACTCAAATTTCCAGTGGTTGAGTACTGAAAGTTGAGAAGGCAAGAAGCATAAATAGCTTTTTTAAAAGAAGTTTTTCAATAAAAGGAAGATAAATTTAGTCATAGAATAAAGTGATAGTAGTTCCAAATGAAGGTGTTTGTTCTGTAAAAGCACAGAGAAAATGGTGTGGGAGAATGTGTAGAAGAGAAGTAGGCATTAATAGTTTATTACTATTCTTCCCCAAAGACTGAGAATAATCAGTTTTGTATAGTACTTAGTATATACTATATAATTAAAATCTAATACTAATAATTTTTCTTTGACTTTCATGAAGAGATCCCATAATTTGGCATTCTTATGTTGTTGTCTCTCTAAATTAATTTGATTGACTTATTTGTAATATAATGGTTCTTAAATAAATCAATACTAATACATTTTTAAAAATTTGTTGTAAAAAGGCATAAGAACATACTTTTTCATTTTATAAAATAATAAATGAATACTAGGAATCAAATTAAGAAAAATAAATATTTAACATAGCAGTTGTGACATACAATTTAGATTCTAGAGGAGTATTTAGCCTTTTAGCATATAGTTTAGATCTGAGAGTCCTTAGTTTCCATTACTTATGACCTTCATATGACAAATAATTACATTCCTTTCATTGTCTACTCAGGACCATTCAAATAAGTTATTTATTAATTTTTAATAATGGGGTATTTACATTTATATTTTTAATAGTAAATAATTCTTGCTACTTTTAAGCATACATGCACACACAGAGAAGCAAGATCACAATGATAGTCTAAATGTAGTTCTTTTCAGTTCTCTCTCTATTCTTGAAAAAAACTCCACTGTTCCTTATAGTGAAGAGGCCTGGAGAACCTCCAAGGTCTTTCCCATCTCTACTAGTCTATGATTAGGGGGTTTTTAATAATAAACTGTGTGTGTGAGAGAGACAAGGACTTCAATAGTGAGAGACAAAGAGCAGAAAAGAGAGATCTTAACCTAATTACAAAAGACTGTCAGGAAATGCTGATTGAATATTCAAAAAATTTGAGAGGGAATATCAAAGAGATCTCCAGGATTTTTGGACCTGTAAAACTGGGAAAATGAAGATATTATTGACAAAAATCAGTCAATAAAGGACTTCTAAACACTTATGACATAGACATTGGCTTATGTATATTGGTCATATATTGAGAGGCAAATTGGATGATACAGAAATGGATCAATACCTACCTCCTAGGGTTGTTGTGGGGATAAATGAGATAATATTTGTGATGTGGTTAGCACATAGCAGGTGCTATATAAATACTATTATCACTATTGTAATAATAATATTAGAGAGAAACTGTACATCAAGACATTTGCAAGCTAGTTGGGGAGATAAGGTATAAATAAATTAGTTTCCATTACTTATGACATTTATGTGACAAAAAATTACACTCTTTTCATTGTCTATTCAGGACCATTCAAATTAGTTATTTAGTCATTTTTAAAATGGGGGTATTTATATTTATATTTTTAATAATAAATAATTTTTAATACTTTTTTTTCTTTTTGCTGAGGCAATTGGGGTTAAGTAACTTGCCTGGGTCACACAGCTAGGTAATGTTAAGTGTCTGAGTTGAACTCAGGTCCTCCTGAATTCAAGGCTGGTGCTCTATCCACTGCTCGACCTAGCTGCCCCTTTTTTCCCTGCTACTTTTAAGCATACATGCACACACAGAGAAGCAAGATCACAATGATAGTCTAAATGTAGTCTTTTTCAGTTCTCTCTCTATTCTTGAAAAAACCTTTTTTTTTAAGAAAAAATTTTCTAATTATACCAGGTAGCATATAATAAATTGTTGGACCTATTTCTGCTATAAACCAATTATATACTCTTGAATAAGTTTTAATCCTTCCTATTTCTATCATCATTTAGTTCAATACCCAAAAGAATTGAACTAAATTATATCTAAGGTTCTTTTTAACTTTATGATTCTGTTCATCTTTGATTCTACCAATAGTAAATAAGCTGTATAGTCAATTAATGACAACCTCAACATCATAACTGCTTATTAAATGTTTTCTGATTGATGAATTCAGAGGAAAACAGTACTCTTCAGATTTAGTTAGTAGAGTCTTTGAGGACAATGTGTAAGCCTGGGAATTGGGCTTTGAAGAATGTATAGAATACAAGTTGATTGGAGGTATTATTGTGTATGCATAGAGGTGAGAGGTTAATAATGGAATGGGAACAAAGGCATTGAAGTTGAAAAGCAAATGATCCATTAAAACAACAACAACTAAATGAAGCTGTATTATTTGAAAAGAAATCATTAGTAATATGGGTTTTGGTCAATTCCAAATGATATTTTAGCAGCAGAAGGAATTGGGACTTCATCCTGTAGGCAATGAGAAGCATGTGCATGTTGAAAATGCAGAGGCACGTGAGGGAAGGAAAATAATCAACAATTTAAGGTTATTAGGGCAAAAAATATGTAGAATTAAACCTGACAGTGAAAATAAACTAAGGAAAAAGTGTGGTTAGCATTTTACTGAGTATGAGAATAAGAATGCTAATTACTATTCTTAACATGCATTAGATTTTCTATAAAAAATATAAGTTAACTAACATGATTCTTCTCTGCTAAATCAAGAAATGCTAACCTTTTAATTTAATGTAATTTTTACCATAAATGAACACAGGATTTTTTCCCTCTCTATCCCAAAATTTAGCTTCTTTGAAGGAATTCCCATCATAGTAATGAAAATGTCCTAAAGAAACTGGCATTTTATTTTTTTAAATGGAAGATATATCTTAGCTATAACCCACTCCAGGGTGCAGGTAATGCAGCTATGTGGAAATAAATCAGTCTTCCTTTTCCTCTGTGGACCACTTACTCTTCTTAAGCTACTAGCCAAGAGAAACATACAGAATCAGAATTGGGAATTATAAGTAGTAAATTACATGTATCAAATACTTTTTAACAAAGTGCTTAAAGTGAGTGTCTTCCTAGTGGTGCTAACTCTACAAATATCTGATGAGAAACATGGAAAGTGGGTAACAGAATACAGGAATAAATTAGTAGAAGAGGAAACTGACATTAAAAAAGTCAGCATAGTGTGATACATGGAACTAAATGTCAGACAATTTGAGTTTAAGTCTTGGTTTGAATATTTAGTAACTAAAACAAACTAGGTCAAGCACATTAAACCATCTATTTCCTTATCTATAAAACCATCCTCATCTGATACAAATTCCATTAAGTTATGAATTAGTTTGTATTTGATCATTGCTAGAGTTCCTTCCTGCTCACAAAGGTTAGGTTGAATTTCTCATTCAAATTTCCATTATTTCAGTAATGGAATCAGTGCTAATATTAAAAATGCATTTTCATGCTATAGACGAGAATGTAGATCACATTGATTTTTCCCTTCAAATAATAAAGGATTGCTGACATTCACATATTAGAAAAGTTAATCCTTCCAAGGAAAAGCACAAATAATAATAGATTAGTGGTTCTTAAACTTTTTAGTGTAAGGACCCCTTTACAAATGAGGAGCATAAATAAAGAGCTTTTATGATTGGCTAGGTCGTGCAGTGGATAAAGTGAGGCCTGGAATCAAGAGGGCTTTAGATAAAATTTTGCCTTAGATACTTGTAAGTTGTGTGACCTTTGTCAAGTCACTTAATTCTATGTACCTCAGTTTTCTCATCTGTAAAATGAGCTGGAGATCAGAAAATAGCAAACTACTCAAGTATCTTTGCCAGGAAAACCCCAAATGTGACCACAAAGACCCAGACGTGACTGAACAACAAGACAGCAATGCTAAATCCCTTTCAAAACCTGTAAAAGCAATTGTAATTTATCATTCTGAAAGGTAGTCACAGGTATGTATTAATTGTATGACCAGTCTATATCCAGTTGTCAAACTTTGTAGGAAACACCATGGCCAGAAAGAATGAACTTCATAAATCCTATTCTTTCATCACTGGATGGCAGATTTGAACAGAAAGGCAACTCAGAGGCCATGTAGTCCAACTACTTCAATTTCAAAGATAAGGATAATGGGGCTCAAGGAAGTTACTTACCCAAAGTCACACAGGTAGTGTCAAGGGTCGGATTTGAACCCTGGTCGTCTGACTCAAATTATTACTATTTACAATGTAGTAAGGACATCCTATAATTGGAGTCAGTGCACCAGGTTTCAAATCCAATCTCAAAATTACTGTGGGATTTTGAGCGGCTCTTAACATGCCCTTAGCCTCAGTTTCTAAATGAACGAGAGGCATTCTATAACCTCTGAAGTCCCTGCAGTCTCTAGATCTATGATCTTATGATACAGGGTTATTGAACTTCACATTATTGATCTACTCTTCAGCAATTAGACCCTGAATTACTATAGCCCCTTTTCAGTCCTCTTTTATGTAGGTGACTGTTAATTTACTGGAATAGCATCTCTTTCATCCCTCAGGGACTCAATAATGTCCAGAAATGAACTCATTATCAAACCTGAACTCATTATCCTTATCTCTAAATTCTCCTCAGCTCTAAAATTTCCCATTACTGTAAGGGTAACATCATCTTCCCACTTTCAAAACCTAGGTGTCATCCTCAAATCTTTATTACCCATAACCTTCCATTTCTAATCTATTGCCAGGGTCCATTGATTACATCTTTGCAATATTTCTCCAATACACCCCATATCTTTTCTGACATTGTCAACACTCTGGTACAGGCCCTGATCACCTTATTCCTGGGCTAGAATAATCTATTGCTGGGTTTGTCTATATCAGGTCTTATCCCACTCAAATCTATCCTTCATCCAGCTGTCAAAGTGATCTTCCTAAAATCCATGTCTGATTTCATCATTCTCCTACTCTATAAATTAAAAGAGGTTCAGAATCAAATATAAAAATCTTTAACAATCAAAATCCTTAATTAATTGGCTATATCCTGCTTTCCTGTCTTCTTATAGCTTACTCCTTATTAAATGCTTTTTTTCTGTTTTCCTAGTTTCAAAAATAGCCCAGGACAAAGGGAGGCTTGGTTGATTTCCAGAAAAAAGTTGCTATTTTCTTTTTTCTTTTATTCATTCATTCATTTAATTTTTATTATTTGTTTGTCTGTTTGCTTTTATTTATTTATTTAATTTGATATACATTATTTATAAATTATGTTGGGAGAGAAAAATCAGAAGAAAAGGGAAAAACTATGGGAGAGAAAAAAAAAACAGAAAAAAGAAGTGAGCAAGGCATGTGTTGATTTACATTCAATCTCCATAATTCTTTTTCAGAATGCAGACGGCATTTTCTATCCAAAATCTGTTGGGATTGCCTTGGATCACTGCACAACTGAGAGTCAAATCTTTCATAGTTGATCATTGCACATTCTTACTATTATTGTGTACAATGTTTTTCTAGCTCTGCTTGTTTTGCTGAGCATCATTCCATGTAAATCTTTCCAGTCCTTTCTAAAATCAGCTTGTTCATAATTTTTTTGGAAAATTAATATTCATTACCTTATAGGGTATATACCACATATATAATGATTTGTTCAGCCATTCCTCAGTTGATGGGCATCTACTCATTTTCCAATTCTTTGCTTCTACAAAAAAGAATTGTAACAAGCATCTTTGCACATTTGGGTTCTTTTCCCTCCTTTATGATTTCCTTGGGGTACAAAACCAGTAGTGGTACTGCTGGATCAAAAAGTATGCACAGTTTTATAGTCCTTTGGGAACATTTCACAAGTCCACCAACAAAAATGTCCTAGTTTTCCTATATCCCCTCCAATATTTATCATTATCCTTTCCTGTCATCTTAGCCAATCTGAGAGGTGTGAGGTGGTACCTAAGAGTTGCCTTAACTTGAATTTCTCTAGTGAACAGTGATTTTTCACATGATTATAGATGGCTTCATTTTCATCATATGAAAATTGTTCATCTCCTTTGACCATTTATCAATTGAGAAATGGCTTGTATTCTTTATCAGAAACACTGGTTGTAAACATTTTCCCTTAGCTTTGTACTTCCTTTTTAATCTTGTTTCTGTTGATTTTGTTTTTGCAAAACCTTTTTAATTTAATATTATTAAAATTGTCCATTTTGCCTTTCAAAATGTTTGCTAGTTCTTCTTTGGTCACAGATTCCTCCCTTCTCTAAAGATCTGATAGATAAATTATCCCTTGCCCTCCTAATTTACTTATGGTATCATAATTTATGCCCAAATCATATCTATATTTTTACTTTATTTTGGTGTGGGGTGTGAGATGTAGGTGCATTCTGAGTTTCTGGCATATAATTTTCAAGTTTTCCCAGGAATCTTTGTTAAATAGTGAGTTCATATCCCAGAAGTTGGAGTTTGAGGGTTTTTCAAATACTTGATTGCTATAGGCATTGAGTATTGTGTTGTACTATCACATACTCTTTGACCAGCAACACTGGCCTCTTGGCTCTTCTGTGAGCCATATATTCCATCTCTCAGATCTGGGAAATTTTTTTGACTGTTTTCCATCCATAGAATATTTTTTCTCTTTATCTTTGCCTATTGGCCTTTCTGACTTCTTTAAATCTCAAATAGTATCCCTTCTCCAGGAAGCTTTGCCCAATCTCTCTTAATTCTAGTGATTTTCTTTTAAACATTATTTCATATTTATCTTTAATAGAGCTTGTTTATGAATTTGTTTTTTTTCTTTGTCCCATTAAATTGTGATCTCCTTGAGATGAGATTGCCCATTGCCATTTTTTGTATACTCTACACTTAGTACAGTACGTGGCATATAGTGGCACTTAATAAATGTTTATTAAATGATTGATTGAATCTACTTTGACAATGATGAGCTGGGCATTGAAAAGTCTAGTCCTTTCTTCCCAGTAGCACTGCAGACATTTCAATACCTGTTAGGACATAGAATTCAGTTGATTGCCTTAGGACAAGACAATGTAGAAGAATAAGACTCACTGGCAGAGAATAAGGATTGCTGACCCAAAAGATGTAATATTCTTGCATATTGTCCTTATTTGGTGTTTACTTAGTTTTGGATTTAAGTTTACTTAGATTTGGATTACTCCATGAATTTATTTCTTTTGAATTAATTTTTCTTACACATTTCTAGTCTCAGTTTTCAATATATATAACATATCCCTAGAGGAGTCAGACTGTCAATTCAACAACTGCCAGATTGTGAGTCATCACCACAGTGACTGTATATCCTGAACCAGAAAACAATCTCACAACAATATTTTTTTTCATCATCTTATAAATTCTGCACTTATTTTTCTTGAATTCAGAACTGTTTAGGAAAAAAAGATATGTCTCTAAGCTCTGAGAAGATCACAATTCACATGCAGATGAAACAACATAAATATCTATAACATTAAGTAGAATGTGCCAAATTTTCTTAAATATAGTGGCATCATGACAATATCACAGGATTTTAAATTCAAAGACAGTTTAACTGTTCATTAAGTTTAACCATCTCCCTTATACAAATGGAAGAACTGAGGAAAAGTTAGATGACTTGTACTAGTTCACACAATTAGTTTCTATATGAAATGAAATTTGAACCCTAGTCTTTCTAATTGTAAGTCCAGTTCTATTATATTAGACTATCTCCCAATTGAGAATTAGTTAATTAGATTTGAATTTTGGTTCTTTGTTTTATAATAGTAAATGTGAGATTGTAGGTAAGTCATTTTATTTCCACGAATTTGTTACTTCATTTGTAAAATGAAGAGATTGGTCTAGATGATTTGGGAATATTTGCATAAAGTGTTAGTAAATCACAAAGACATTTTGCATGCTGGCATATAACCATTAATAATTACTCTTTAAACATGGCCATCCAACCTGATTGCATACTTGCCTAGTACAGGAGTTTTGTGTGTGTGTGTGTGTGTGTGTGTGTGTGTGTGTATGTGTGTGTTTGTAAAGTACCTCTTTGGAAGTTTTATGAATCCTATGGACCATGTCTCAGAATAATATTTTTAAATAATTGAAGGGAATTTCAAATTTCAATAAGAAGCAAGTGGAAAAAGATTTTTCCTTGCTAATTCAATACAACGGGCCCTTGAAATCTACACACTGAATGAAAATCTGCACTCATTGGGAATCTATGGACTGAAGATTAAAAAAAAACTTAGACTAATAACTCTCTATTTTTCCTGTCCCTGATTCTGTTAATAAAATTTAATCAATTCTCTTATTAATGATCTCTTCTAGAATTTTCCATGGAATTGAAATCAATTTCACTGGTCTACAATAGGTAGATGTTTATCTTCTATTTTTTTTTTATTAAAAGACATTTACCCTTCTTATAGTAGCTCCTCTTTTTTTCATTAACTTTTAAATATCATTGACAGTGATGAAATACTCACATCTACTATTTTATTTCATCAAGGGCATCAAAATATTCTTATTATCTTCTACTTCTCTTCCAACTTTGTCATTTATTTTTTGCTACATCATTTCAAGTGTAAAGGGCATTCTTTGCAGGGAAAACAGAAACAAAAATAAGACTCAGGCATTTTTATCCTATTCTACCCCATCTTACTTCAAACAAAAATCTGGGTAGGAGCAATAACTAACTCCACCCGTATGCACAGTGGATTAAATTTTGTTTTGTTACATTTTTGTTTTTCTTTTGTATGTATGAAAAGTATTCTTGAGACAACTAGTTCATGGAACTAAAGGTTCAGTGACACCACTCCCTATTCACCTGAGTACAAAAGAGCTTCCAAAAACTCCAGACACTTTGGTTGCTTGGCTGACAGACTACAATGAGCAAAAAATTATACTCAGAAGTATCAACTCAGGGAAGATTCTTAAATCTTTCTTTATTGAGGTCATTTTTCTTTCTGTGTAACATTTCATTCTTCCTAACAACTCAATGTGTAGAAAAGCATTCCTTGAGACCCATCATCTTTTTCTATGGAAAAGAAATAAAACGACATTTGGAAAACAGATGTCATTCAACTATGGCAGCAATAGAAACATTTCATATCCAAATGCAGCTCACTGAAAAATTTCCCTATTCTCCAATTTTCCTTGATTTTTCTTCATTCTTTTCATAATATCTTCCTTATTTTTTCTTGATTTTGCCTCACTTACAATTTGTAAGTAGATTTTGAAGCTGAATATAAACCTACAGATTATTCTTCAATTTTGGACATATTCTTGAAAATAAACTTCTGACTTCTTTCAGCAGTCTAATTCTTCCAAACCAACTACATGATTTCCCTATTGAATCCAATCCTTTCTCTTTTTTGCTCCTCCCAAATGTTTTCCTTTGAAATCTAGAAACACAAAGTTTGACTTATCTATTCTCTGTTTCAAGAGGTACTACTTGGGGTCCACTGATTTCTAAAGGATTTCAAACTTGGTTGGGAAAAAAGTTTTTATTTTGCTATCTTTTAATTTAGAAATTATTTTAAAAAAGACAAGAGGCCCAGACCCTATCTTATTCTAAAAGAAGACATCTCTCCCTCTCTGTTTCTATTTCTCTGTCTCTTTTTCTTTCTTCCTCTTTGTTTTTCTCTCTGTCTCTGTCTTTCTGACTCTCTCTGACTCTCTATCTTTCTGTTTTTTTCCTTTGTTTTTATCTTTCTGTATGTCTCTGTCTTTCTCCCTCTTTCTGTGTGTCTTAGTCTTTCTCTCTGTTTCTCTGACTCAGCTTCTCTCTGTGTCTCTGTCTTGTCTATGTCTCTTTCTCTATCTTTGTCTCTTTCTTTGTCTTTCTGTCTTTCTCTGTTCTC
>JAJPUD010003452.1:205703-248022 GCA_023553655.1 Myrmecobius fasciatus
CTGTGGAATGTTGGACATTATTTTGTAGGTTTAAGGAATTCAAGAATAAACCTCCCTATCTGTGCATGTTACCCATTAATAACTAAAAGTAATGCTGTTACAGCAATCTTTCACTGGTTGGTTTCCAGGATGTAAACAACTTAAAGCATATAGCAACTATGTCTGCTTCATGTTGAGAAGTAAAATGTATTCTACAATATAGAAGAAGTGAAAGGTGCTTTCTGAGATATGCAAAGATGTGTAACCTACTTTAAGCACTTAAAAAATTCCCATTGGTTTACAAAGGCATATATTTTCCCACCAGATGAAATAACACAGATGACTGTCTCAGAAGTGAATAAGGTAAGTATCCATGAAGTTGGAAGTTGTAGACTGCTGAACAAATTTGGTTCACTGCTATGCTAATTACCAGATAACTGAACTGTCTATTTCTATTTTAAACCCTTAGTAAATGTAGAAAAAAGTGTATAGCAAAATGAAACTTTTACTGAATGAAAGAGTACAATACATATATATGCTATTAAAAATATAACTGAAATGGAATGTATTATAATATTACAATAATGATGTAATGCTACAAATTAACTGATGGAATAGTAGAATAAAAATTCAAAAGTCAAGGGAAAAAAGTATTAAGTACTCATTATGTGCCAGAAAAAATGTGCTAAGTGTTAGAAATACAAAGAAAGGCAAAGCTCTTTCTTCAGGGAGAGTTCTCTTTTTTTATGAAGGGTAGAGAGTTGCAAAAAATATATAATGATGCAAAAGCTCAATAAATCTCTCAGTTCCTTATAAAAGTATAATGACTTTCTTTCTCATAGATTAATAGAGATAGAAAGGGAAGGCTGGTATTAGGAGAAAAGGCACTAGAATCAGGATTAGATCTAGTTTGTACTTGGTGTTCTTCTGCATTCTAACTTTTTAAGGAAACCTTGTAAACCTCTCTAGACTTCAGTTCCATCATCTTGGAACTGGGATAAATGTATTATGAACAGTTAGATAGCACATTAGATGGAGTACTGGGTCTGGAGTCAGGAAGACTCACCTTCCTCAGTTCAAATCTGGCCTCAGACACTTACTAACTGCTTGATCCCAGGCAATTCACTTAAATCTATTTGTCTCATTTCCTTCATCTGTAAAATGAGCTGGAGAAGGAAAGTGCAAAACACTCTAACATCTTTGCCAAGAAAATTCCAAATGAAATCATGAAGAGTCAGATGGAACTGAAATAACTGAACAATAACAATAAATGTTCCATGTTCTCTATTTAAGAGAATACAAGATTGTAGTATGGATCAGATGAGGTAAAATATCCCAAAGTGTTTTAGACTGAAAAGCTACTATATAAACATAAGTTAATGCTGTAGTGGTTATTAGAATTGGAGCCCATTGAGGAAGAGATGCTTTAGATTTCAAAATCCAACTGAAGAAGGTGTTGTCCTTGTGTGGCTGAATCAAAGACTTCCCCCAAAATTATGGACATGCCCAGAATGCAGAGTATTGGTTTACCCTGAGGAAATATCTGAGGAAGATACTTTTGATACAGCTATGGAAAATCAGATCCATACTATACTTCTGGACATTGAATATATTGGTGTAAGAAATGATCATGAAAACGTCAAAACCATCTCAGATGTCGTCCCCATGTAAGGAAATTGTTATACTCAAAGAGAAATAATGTTGCGGAATGGATAGAGTATAGATATATTATTTGGGTGTCTATATATATATGCATATATATACATATATGTACATATATGTGCATATATATGTACATATATGTCTATATATTATATATGCATATATATATGTTCAAATCCTGCTTCAGACATTTACAACCTCAAAGATCATGGCCCATTCAATTCAGTTTAGCTTGTTTCTTCAAGTGTATCAGTCAGTGTAGTACAATAAATGGTTTGCCTTGGACTTGAAAAGTTCAAAAATAACAACATGATACTACTAATACCATCATATAATGGATGGCCCTTATGGGGATTAAATGAAAAGTATTTTAAATACTTTGCAAATTGTAAAATCCATTCCAATGGTACTTATTATAAATGGTAAAGTAAAAGATATTGCACCTTAACTTTTTAGGATGATAGGACAGAATCTCAGCACAATTGATACTTTGAAACAAAAAACTGTTTCTGAAGGGTCTTTGCATAGCAGAATTTGCTTTTTTGAAGAAAACATGGGGAGAAAACATCAAGCAGTGCTACACAATAATATTTATGCTTGAGGAAGGGGAAACTCACATTCCCACAGCTGTCTCCTTGCCAGTTAGTAATCTGTGGCAGAGACACAAAGTTACACTTTTATCAGCAAAATTGCTCTTCAGGAAACACAAATGATACAGAAATACTCCCTTTAAACCTCAGAATCTCCCCTTGATCTCACCCTGGCTCTGAGGACAAGTAAACTTTTAAAGGCATAAAAGTCATAAAGCTCCATCAGATCTTTCATAACTGTTACCATATAAGACATGCTGCACATGCCATCACAATCACTGTCCAAGGTGCTGAACACTTTCTGTAAGATTAACATCAGACAGGGAAATATAAGTGATAGGGATATAAAAGAATTTCTCTCTACATAGTACACCCATAGCCAAAGTGTACTTCAGAAAACAATAGAAATATGGAAGCATATTAAAAACTCCTTCTCAGTTTCTTATGAAATATTAAAAAATAAAATATCTCTAACTCTTTTCAATTTATTTTTCCTTTGAGAAGGTAGATAAAAAAATAACCTTTTTTTTAAAGGAACTAGATATAATTATTGCCTTCCCAACCCACATGAATTTATTAGTGCCCCGACTCACCACAGGGCAGTGTCCTCATGTGTAATAAAGATTAAGATATTGATCATAGAAAAGCACTTTTACCCTAATCTTTAAAAGAAATGGGCCTGGGAAGGAACTATTAACTATCTTGGAATGTTAACTATATTTTGACATATTTTTTATTTTTTCTTGTTTAATATTCCTTACAAATGCTACCTGAAATCTTTTTTGGGCAGTCATATTAGAGTCATTTTGGACATCTCTCTTCCTGCTAAAAATAGCATGGCTATAAATTAATGTTAATTTAAAAAATGTTTCTTGCAGAGAAGCCTAAAATATACACTATTAGAGTATTTTGCTTCTTTTCTTTGATATGTGGCAAACTATGGAAGGTTTGATATGTTATACCTTTATATTTATGAGTAGGGTCTTTGAGCATGATGGAGTAATAATAGAATATTTAAATAGCTATTGGTTTACAGATAGAAACAAGTATTGTAAAATAAAGATCTGCTACAATAGTATTCAAGGCAATGAATTGGAGTCAGATGCCCTCAGTAGGTCAGAGTATAGAGAGTTTCCAGAAGCAGCATACTATTTCTGATTCCTTTTCATTCCATAGAAGTAGAAATCAAATTATATCCCACCAAGCACTAGACAAATTCCCAAATGTTCTCTGTGGTTGCTTTTCCTATGCATAGATTAAGATGACTGAGAATTAGCAGTCATTGAAGGATGGTCCTAGAAAGCATCTGTCATTTATTGGATGGCTCCTGCAGAGGAAGAAATGTGGAATAATAGACTTTTTAAGCAGTGAATGCAGAATCCTATTCAAAAACAGTTTTCATGCTTTTCCAGAATGGAAACTGCTATGAGTAACCTATCAAATTTTCACGACACATCCACATACAAATATACCAATTACTTCAGGAACTTTTTTTGAACAAAAAGTAGGACTACACCACAATGTCAGAAATATTGGCATTATGTTGTAGTTCTCCCTTTCTCCATGTCACTGTCCCTCTCTCTTTTTCTGTGTGTGTGTGTGTGTGTGTGTGTGTGTGTGTGTGTGTGTGTATTCATATATGTGTGTGTGTGTGTGTGTGTGTATCTTCTCTCCCTCTTTCTCCCCATATGTATAGATATATTTCACTCTCTCACAGCCACATCTACACAAATACACATGAGAGAGACAAAGAAAGATATAGGCAGAGAGAGTCAGAGAGTGATGGTCTGAACTGTGCTATATTCTCTATTTATCATCAAGTATAAGAAGACTAGAGATGAAAAAGACTGCATTCTCATCTAGTAGAATTCTTTAATTTCGGAAATAAAGAAACTGAAACCCAACAAAGTTATGTGACTTGTTCAAATTCCAAATTATTGGCCCTCAAGTACTACTTCTACTGTACCATATTCTCTCTGTCTCTGTCTCTATTTCTGTCTCTTTATCTCTCTCTGCCTCTGAATTTCTCTGTCTTTCTGTCTGTCTGTCTCTCAAAACATGTCCACACTCTTTCTAACACACACACACATATATACAAATTGTTACACACAAAGTTACTTATTTAAAAAGCATATCTGATGGAAACACTAGTATCAGTGCATATGCCATAGAAAATTGCAGTAGGGAGCAAACTTAAAAGTGCTCAAGACATTTTATAGATGAAGCTCAGAGAAACAACTTATCAAGATCACAGCTTGTTTATAAAGTCAAGTTATTAATTTTCTTTTTAACTTATGTGAACACTCTTTATCACAAGAAACATTTTTATTTAACAATCCCACCATTTACAAAATCCATTTCCAACTCCAGAAAACTTTTAGATCTTTAAATGTGTTCTTTAACAATGAAACTGTGACTTGCCAGCAAATGAACCCGATCCAAGTTCTGTGATCTGCCAATTACTTAAAATACTACTTGTATTAAATAAAAAAAATCAAAACAAAGGAAGAACATTTTAAAAAATATATTCCTTTGTCTAAAGGGTTTGAATCACTGAAATGAATGTACTCTAATGTGCTCTATAATTTAATTGATGTATGCCCACTATAAATCATATTTCTGATCTGTAAAGAAATGCAATAAGGGTCATTTGTTTAAAAAAAGTTTTGAAATTTTCTAGCTGAAAAGATAAAACAAATAACTATAATATACATATACATTTATCTCCATATGAATATTTATCTAAACATAAAGAATCTCTTGAAGATGCTATTATAAAAAGGAATTATTTTGTCTTGACTACAAGTACTTTAAAATAAATTGGACACAGACACTGTGCTATTTTACTATCTGTATATAATCATTCATAATCATATAATAAAATGATTTCTCAAACAAGGACTGACTTTCAGGTATCTAGTAGTTTTTAAAGATCATCTAATTTTTATCAATATATACACCAAATAATTAAAATTGCTCAGTGAAATAGACTCATTGGACTTCATAAGCAAAAGACCTGAATTTGAATTCTGTTTCAGGAACTTATTAACTGTGTGATTCTGAGATACTCACTAAACCTTTGTTTCAGTTTCCTCATCTGTAAAATGGGGATAATAACAATATCTGGCTCACAAAATGATTGCGATGATCAGATGAGATGACATTTATAAAGTATTTTGTAAAGCATAAGGGTCTAAAGAAATTAAAGACTTGTAATATTACATGTGTGGCTCTTTTGACTTTTGAATTCTTCTCCATTAGATCATAAGCAATTTGAGAGAAAAAAAAACAATACCTGCTTCACATTCCTGAATCTTGAAATAAACTTATTAGGTCCTCCATTTTTTGAAGGGCTTGATTCAGTCTGTAGTTTTTATTCACATAAATAAACAGCCACACAAAATATGCTGTATATAGATTAACTGAGAGATTATACATTATTTCAATTGCATTCTTTAAAAAATGTAAATATATAATATCCAAAGTACCAAGAAATATGGAACTATGTTCTCTTATTTGAAAACAAATAATTTCATCTCGTCACACTCTATTTTTGTACCATACAAATTGAAAATATATACATTTTAGTTTATGCAACTAAATATCATCCTTATGAGGCTCCAATGAAGTTAACAATCCTTTTCAATTAATAAATTCCACTTAAAATTAATTTAAATTTCATCCTTTTTCTCCAAATGTCCCTTTTGGGAAATAGCTTAATATAACTGAAGGAATCTGTTCCTCCCATACACACTTTTGAAGAGAAGATATCTTTCATCATTCTCTCAGGATCAGCCTTAGGTTTATCACCCTTGTTTCTAGGAAGAATGATTGGAACTGGAACATCTGGGGCATGCTGAATATTCCACAGATGGTTTCATTATTCCATCTTCTGCAGTTACTATGAATTTGACAAAATAAGTGAAATGAGCACCTCTGGCCTTCATTGAGAGGCAGCATGTAGTAGAGTACAAAGGAAAGTTTATACATACATATATATATATATATACATATATATATATATATATGCATAGAAGACAGAAAGACTAGGAAGGCATAATCATTTTAAGTGCCTCACCCAGGATAAACTGATCATTTCTGATCTCATCCCTTGGCTACTAATTCAAGTCATAAGTCCTCTACAACTTCTGACTTTTCCCAACCTCTTCTCCCTTCTCATTGGAGTCCTAAACTCATCCCAAAGATTTGCTTTTTAGAGGACAGAAGTTTGACTTCCAACTCACTCAACTTTATATTTGCAACTTTGATATTATTTCTGTGGAACAAGATATCCTTTGTTATCACCAACAACTTTTGCAGTTTCTTTTTGTGTGTTATGTTCCACCTCCCAATAGATTGTAAGGTCAATCTTTTTTTTCTCATCTTTCTTTTTCTTGTTGCTATTGCCAGCACTTAAAATAGTACCTGGTATATAGTAGGCACTTAATACATTTTAATTGAAATGAGTTATATTGAATTGGTGTTTATAGATGATATTGTTTGAGTTTTCTCACAGTAAATCAAGTTGTTTTTTTCATAATCAACCCATAATGGGCTTATTATGAGGACCTTGGGACTCATACAGCTGTGCCTTCCCATATTTTTTTGAGGGAAATTCATTCTAATTTGTTTCCTTTGTACTTCATCTCAAAGTTTTTTGTAAAACTTCCTTGAACTGTGAATCATCTAAAGTGAGTCTGATTCTAAACAAAAAAATTTGTATCAATTATATTGTTCAACAGGGCTTCACATGTATGTCATTATTTATACATTTGGGAAGGTCTTCAATAAATATTCCACTTCATTCCTCTTCCTAATGCTGTTCCCTTGTTAAGTTCCTCTGAAGTAATTTAGATTTCTGTGATATTTCCTTCATTTTATTTAAAAAGGCACACTGTCATAAAGCAATACTAATGAATATGCCTGTTTGCCAATCTCCCCTTCCTCCATTGTAAAGTAAATGAGGGCAAAATTTTCCACTGTACTTAACAAACCCTTGTTAAATGCATTTCTAAATAATGGGGAGGGAGAGGAGAGTGCTATGATTTTAAAGTCATTTTTACTTTATTAAAATATAAATATCACATAAAGAGTATAGAGACATAAGAATGCTGGAATATGCTGTAAAACTAGGTAAGATGAAGAATTATGTGGGCCCTTCAGACACTCTCCTCCCTACTGATTATTTACCTGCCCCCCCTTACTTTTTTTTTTGCTTAGATAATTGGAGGTAAGTGATTTGCCCAGGGTCACACAGCTAGGAAGTGTTAAGTGTCTGAGATCAGATTTGAACTTAGGTCTTCCTGACTTCAAGGCTGGTGCGCTATCCACTGTGCTGCTTAACTGCTCCTCCCCCCCTTACTTTTAAACATGAACATGTTTAATGTTGGTGCCCATTTAGTCTCAGATGTTTTTGACATTGATAAAATAAACCTGACTTTACTTTCCTGATTCCTAACTTTTCTCTGCCAGCTTGATTATGATCACTTGCATTTCTGGCTTTCGTTGACATTGCTATGAGTTTTTCCTTTTGCCATTCACTGAATTTCATTATTATCCTAAACATAACAACTAATTTTGTTTTGTTTTACTTTGTTATTTTTAATAAATGAATTTTAGTTTGATACAACAGGCACTTTCTAGCAAACACCCAAACTAGCCCCTACAGAAAGGATATTCACCCAAAGAATTAAGCCAAACTTATCAAGAGAATGATTGTTTCTCACAATTAAAATCTGTTTCTTCCATTCCATAATTCATACATGGCTAAGCCTAAGTCAGGCATAAGCTTTAACCTTAATCATTTGGTACTAATTCTGAGTTGAGTTCTGTCTCCTTTTTCTTTATGAATGACGAATGAGTGAATGAATAATAAATGAAAAATACATTTTTTAGACTTTTACTACATGCAAAACATTGGACTAAATGCCAGGGTTACAAATAGAAAAGCAAGACAGTCCCTCCTTTCAAGGAACTCACATTATAATAGAGGAGACAACATATATGGAAGGTTTCAAAGTCAAATGAAAAGGTCCTATGGTCCTTAGGGCACAGCAGTAAACAGATGGTAATACCTCTTCCTTAATGTCATTTCTACTGATAAAATAAATCAGTTTAGAATGCTGAATCATTTGTCTGTGCCAAGGACTTTAAGGTACTAGAATTTAGATTGTTGTCATTGACATCACTGCAAATTCTTTTATTATTCTTGATTGTTTCTTTAGTTTGCTGGTATGATTTTGTGGAATTTAAAACCTGGGCAATATTATAATTTTGATTATCTCTGTCATATTTCTTAATCAGAAAGGGTTAAAGTTCCTTCCCCCAACACTGTGGCTGTTCATTTTCTCTTTTTGCTTCTTAATTCATTCAACTCAGCTAGGTACCAAAGAATGATGACAGGAAATGGAAATAATGTACTGTATTCAGAGAAGTAATATGTTGTTACAGAAAAAGCAATAGACTTGGCCTCAAGAGACCTAGATTAAAATCCCTCATGTCTAACTTATGTGACCCTGGCAAGTCGCTTAACCTCTCTGACCTTCAAATTTCTTATCTGTAAAATGAGAGTGATAATATTTGCACTATTGACCTTATATGGCTTTTGTGAGAAGAATCAGATGAGATAATATATTTGTGGATACTTACTAAATCTTAAAATGCTACATAAATGTAAGTTACTATTATTACTTCTGAGCAAGTTATTAATATATTATTGGTCTACCTAGTAGGATCTTTAGAAATTAGAGCCCAGACCAGTGAATTTCAGTTCCTTAATAAGCAAACTAATTTCCAAGATCCTTAGGTAAAATCTTTAAGGATAAACAGATTATTATTCTCAATATAGCTACATTAGAAAATCACTTCCTTCATAACATTCACCTCAAGAAAGATTTCAATTCCATAACATAAAATATCTATTGTGTATTTTCATCTTCCTAGCCCAAAGGCTTCTCAGAATCAATTTTTTTTCAAAAGAGAAGTAACTATCTTTCCCCCCAAACTACCCTTCTTCCTAACTACTCTGTAATCATCTAGAAAAGCAACATCCTTCGAAACGCCCAATCACAACCTTTGCATTATACCTGACTTTTTTCACTCACCCTATGTGCATTACTAATCAGTAATTAAATCCTGTTAATTATATGACCACAACATCTTTGGCATTCCTCTCCCTGCTTCTAGTCAAAGGTCACCATCTGAGTTCAAGTTCTTATCATACCTTTCCTGCACTATTGTAATAGCCTCCTAATAGATTTTCCCCATTCAAGTTTCTCCTCTTTCTACAATGACAATTCTAAAAGAATTTAATATGGTCAATTCAATGAATAATCACAAATCCCGAGTACTGATGAAGATTCTATCTATTTCATGATAGAGAGATGATGCCATTATATGTAGAATGAAAAATGAATTTCTGACATAGTCAATATAGACATTTTTTCAAACTTAGCTGTGCTTGTATTTGTAAGAGTTCTGCATTTCTTCATTATACCCTTATTCATCCCATTGAGCAGAAGTGATGTAAGAGAGAAAAAATAATTGTTTGATAATTTTAAAATAACATATACTTTAATAAAATATTCATAAAATACAAGTCTAATCATGTCACCCTTTGTTGAAAAAAAATTCCAAAAGTTCTTTATTGCTTCTAGTATCATAAAATCTCTATTTGGCATTAAAGCCTTTTCACAGTCTAACTCTAGTCTATCTTTCCAACTTTATTATTCTTCTTCACAAATTTGTCAAATCTGCCAACTTGGCCTCTATGCTATCCTTCTAACACAGAATTCTATCTTTCATACTAATACTTATGTATAGATTGTCCTTGACATCTGGAATGCCCTCTCTCCTCAGCTCTCACTAATTTTAGTTTTTTTCTGGACCTTTTTCAAGCACCAGTTCCTATATAAGGTATCTCTTGATTCTTCCCAGATGCTACATTTTTGCCCTGTATGAAAATAACCTCATATTAACTTTGTTCATATTCTGCATATATTTATATGTATGCATATTGTTTCCACAAATAAAATTTAAAATCCTTGAAGGTAAGAACTGATTCATTTTTTAAATGTTTCAATTCTTAGTGCAGTGTTTCTATATAGTAGGTAGTTAATAAGTGCTTATTGATTAATTAGTTTTTCTTAGAGAATCCTACAATGAGGAAGACAAAAATATATTTTTTTAATATTAATAGGTTCCTAACAGATAACAAGGTGCTCCAAAACTAAGATATGCCATTTCTTTTAGGAGCAGAATAGTTCAAAAGATTCTGAATGGTTCATTAGCCCAAATGCTACTTCTACCTTCCTAGCAAGGTTCCTTACCACATACTCAGTTTTTATAATTCTGATGCAGATTATGGAACATATTTCCCTCTGAACGTTTGACATCTAGTACCAGTTCCATCCTGTAATTTCACCTTTATCAACTTTGTTTTCCAGAATCCTTTCTATTTTTTGTTTGGTCATAAAATACTTCCCTTATAAATAGATTTGATGGCAAAAATTTGATACTTCCCTAATTATGATGCAACATTTATGTCTAAAACATTTACCCATGTTTTAGCCTATTGTACATTGTATAAGGTACTGGTTCATGCCTAGTTTATGCCAAACTGCTTTCCAGTTTTCTCAGCATTTTTTTTTTGCATTTTTGGATTTGTCAAACACTAATGGGTAGACTGTTTGAGTCTGAAGTCAGGTAGGCTCATCTTCCTGAGTTCAAATCCAGTCTCAGAAACTTACTACCTGTATGATCCTGGGCAAGTTATTTATCCCTGTTTGCCTCAGTTTCTTCACTTGTAAAATGAACTAGAGAAAGAAATGGCAGATTATTCTGTTATTTTTGCTAAGAAAATCTCAAAGAGGTTCACAAAGAGTATGGTATGAATGCAATGATTCAATAGCAATAACAAAAACAAAATTACTACAGGCATGCCCCTGCTGTGTATTATGAACTGAATCTATTTGGTCAACCACTCAATTCCTTGGTCATTACCAGAATTTTGGTGATTTACCACTTTGTTATACTTTAAAATCTTCTTTTCACAATTTTCATGAATTTTCCTGATATTCTAGACTTTTATTCTTCCAGTTAATTTTTTCTAGATCTATAAAATAATTTTTTGTACTTTGATTTGGTGGGGAGTCTTCTTATCTGTCTCTTTCAAGTGCTCTATCTTGGGTTCAAATTCATCTTTATTTGATTCCTAATCATATTTCCTACATGTGACTTGTGAAAGAATTTTAGGGTGTGCATTTTTCTTGCTCTGGAATGATCTATAATGATTACTATAGCATGAGAAAACTGGCCAATAGGGTCCCAGTTTCCATCTAAGACTTATATTTGGATTGCCAATTCCATGATATAAAGTCATGACATCACCAACAAAATGCAACAGCAAGAGATACAAAGAGAAATTCCATTCAAAATAACTATCGATAGTATAAAATATTTGGGAATATATCTGCCAAGGGAAAGTCAGGATCTATATGAGCAAAACTACAAAACACTCTCCACACAAATAAAGTCAGATCTAAACACTTGGAAAAACATCAAGTGCTCTTGGATAGGTTGAGTGAATATAATAAAGATGGCAATACTACCTAAACTAATCTATCTATTTAGTGCTATACCAATCAAACTCCCAAGAGATTATTTAACTGACCTAGAAAAATAACAACAAAATTCATCTGGAAAAACAAAAGGTCAAGAATTTCAAGGGAATTAATGAAAAAAATGCAAATGAGGGTGGCCTAGCTGTACCAGATCTAAAACTATATTATAAAGCAGTGGTCACCAAAACCATTTGGTACTGGATAAGAAATAGAGTAGTGGATCAGTGGAATAGGTTAGGTTCACATGACAAAATACTCAATGACAATAGTAATCTAGTGTTTGATAAACCCAAAGACCCCAGTTTTGGGGATAAAAACTCACTATTTGACAAAAACTGCTGGGATAATTGGAAACTAGTATGGAAGAATTTAGGCACTGACCCACACCTAACACCATATACCAAGATAAGGTCAAAATGGATTCATGATCTAGGCATAAAGAATGATATTATAAACAAATTAGAACAATGTAGGATGGTTTACCTCTCAGACCTGTGGAGGGGGAAGGAATTTGTGACCAAAGAAGAACTAGAGGTCATCATTAATCAGAAAATAGATAAGTTTGACTATATCAAGTTAAAAAGTTTTTGTACAAACAAAATGAATGCAGACAAGATTAGAAGGGTAGCAGTAAACTAGGAAAATATTTTTACATCCAAAGGTTCTGATAAAGGCCTCATTTCTAAAATATATAGAGAATTGATTCAAATACATAAGAATTCAAGCCATTCTCCAATGAATAAATGGTCAAAAGATATGAACAGACAATTTTCAGATGAAGAAATTGAAACTATTTCTGGTCACATGAAAAGGTGCTCCAAGTCACTATTGATCAGAGAAATGCAAATTAAGACAACTCTGAGATACCACTACACACCTGTCAGATTGGCTAAAATGACAGGAAATGATAATGATAACTGTTGGAGGGGATGTGGGAAAACTGGGACACTGATACATTGTTGGTGGAACTGTGAACGGATCCAACCATTCTGGAGAGCAATTTGGAACTATGCTCAAAAAGTTATCAAATTGTGCATACCCTTTGACCCAGCAGTGTTTCTATTGGGCTTATATCCCAAAGAGATTTTAAAGGAGGGAAAGGGACCCACATGTGCAAAAATGTTTGTGGCAGCCCTTTTTGTAGTGGCAAGAAACTGGAAATTGAATGGATGCCCATCAATTGGAGAATGGCTGAATAAATTATGGTATATGAATGTTATGGAATATTATTGTTCTGTAAGAAACGACCAACAGGAGGATTTCAGAGAGGCCTGGAGAGACTTGTATGAACTGATGCTGAGTGAAATCAGCAGAACCAGGAGAACATTATACACAGCAACAAGACTATACGATGATCAATTTTGATGGACATGGTTCTCTTCAACAATGATGTGATTCAAACCAGTTGTTCAGCGATGAAGATAGTCATATACATCCAGAGAGAGGCCTGTGGGAACTGAGTGTGAACCACAACACAGCATTTTAACGCTTTCTGTGAATATTTCCATGCATTTTGTTTTCCTTCTTAGGTTGTTTTTCTTCTTCTCTTTCTAGATCTGATGTTTCTTGTGCAGTAAGATAACTGTATAGATATGTATACATGTATTGTATTTGTCATATAATTTATCCTATTTAGCATGCATTACATTACCTGTCATCTAGGGGTGGGGGGTGGGGGGAAGGAAAGGAAAAGCTTGGGAAAAAAGTTTTTGCAAAGGTTAATGTAGAAAAATCACTCATATGTTTTGTAAATAAAAAGCTTTATATATAAATAATAAATAAATAAAAAATAAATAAAAAAAATAAAGTCATGACAAAATCCTCATTATTTGGGTTATTCCACAGCATAGGATCTGGAAAAGGTCTTTGTTCCACCTTCCATACAACATTACTAGTGAGTATATTCAGAGCAGATATGAATCCTAAAAAAAGATGCATACCAAAAGCGCATCATCAAATTTCAATGGTCTCTTGGACTTGCAACTAGCATTATACTCTCAATGCTTGCAACATGAACACCGATTAAATATTGTAAATGTCTTTGGTTTGGAAAACATTATTTCTTTGACAAGATGAACATAGAATATCTACAAGAAATTGCATTGATAAATATTCAGTATTACCATCTACTAGCTTACTCTATACCAGCATCAACATGAACAGAAAGGTCTAAGGATTTCATTAAGTCAAAGCAGGATGAATTTGATCAAATCCAGACAATTATCAAGTTTACTCAAAGAGTAATGTCACAGAATAGTTAAGATAGCACAGTCCATTATAGAAAAGGCATCATAGTTGCAGAAAATAAAAATCATGACCTTTTTAATACTTTAAGGACACATACATATATATTATACACAGATACATATAAACATGTGATTGATTTAGTCTTTCAAAAGGGTTTTTACAAGGTGCCATCCCAAAATTTGTTTTATAAAATTAATCACAGTGCTATTGTATATTTGTTTTGTCATAGAAATGTAGCTAAGAAGCAGAAAACAAAATATAATGAATGTTTCATAGATGGAAAACTATAAACTGTGTGTTTGCTGAAGGACTAGTGCTAAGAATATTATTTAACATTTTAATAGTTTCAAAGAGAGTAAGCCGTAAAATCTCTGAGTTAGCATTTGACAACATATGATTAGTGAAATGTCAAACCAGTGAGGTAAGGGAAGTAAACTTCAAGAAGAAATCTCAAGAGGCTTTGTCAACAAATGGGTGAAAGATGAGTTTCAATGTGAACAAGTACAAGGCAATATATTTAGAAAAAATAATTTAAACTATCTTTACTGAATGATAGATTCTGATATATTTATAACGTAAAAATGGATGTATGAGTCATCATGGACAATTCCCTAAAGTCATTGGACTGACAGATTGTTAGGACTCTTCCTAAAGCAGTACTAAGCAACAGCAAAAAAAAGTATTTAAAAATTGGATGGAAACTATTATTAAACCTTGAATAATAGTATATTATATTTGCATTATTGTCCCCAATTACTTTTTGTCATTGTACCTTAAGAACAAAACATTATAGAGGAACTGGAAAAAACAACCAAAGTGAACAAGGGAATAGACATATTACAAAGACTGGGGATCTTTAATCTGAAAAGAAAAACAAATTAAATAGAAGACAGAACAAAAATAGACATTTTTAACTTACTTTTATTTTTATTTTTTACCTCATCTCTGAATACCTGAATAAGGGAATTCTCATTCATGTCTGAAAGGTAAATATCCCACAAATTGCAATTACTACATTACATATCAGACTAATTATCCCAAGAAGTAAAGATGACTCAAAGTAAAAATTCTAAAATGATTTACAAATGCTTAAGGAAAAAGAAATAATAAAAACCATAAAGGAAAATGTATGTTTGACACATATACCTAGCCTTTCAGAGTAAAATCAGAATTATTTACTTCATCTCTCACAGAAGAGTGAATATGAAGGACCACTGACCTAATTAATTTAAATATTATGTGTAAATCAACTTGCAAACCTTAAGGTGTTGTATTATACAAATTATATATATGTATGTAATATATATGCATAAATATGCAAATAAAGTGATGTTGATGTTGAGATGATTATTGACTCATATTTTTTTTTCAATTGAAGTCAGACAAAAATTTTTTCTGGGTTGAATAATTATCCTGCTATTATGTTTTATGTTTACTCCTGTATAGATCATTGCAACATAGGTAAAATGTTATTGTTGAAAATACTGATGAGGAAAAGAAAGATGAACTACTTTTAAATTGGTCTTAGAAAAAGGAAGATGTTGAAGATTCAATTGGTTATCTCTAGTAATATATCTCTAATAATTATGATTAATTACCCTAAATGGAAAGCTTTTAAGCAACAATATTGACACATACATGACATCTATATCCAGTGTTATAAGTGACTAAATTTAGTTGCACAGTTAAAGTGAAAAGAGATTAATTTATAACTATATAAACTGCCTAATATTTTCAGTAAATAGGTATTGTGAAAACCGGTGATGAAGAAGCACTAATATAATAATTTAAAAAAGAATCTGAACTGATAGGTGTGATCATAATTGCTATGAGTCTCAGTGGTAGTATCAAGAACATAACAAAAGAAATGATATTCCCTGACTCAATCCATTTCATTATGCCCAGGCAGCCTCAGCAGCCAGTGAATTCAAGTTACTTCAATAAACAGCAGGGTAGCAGTAAAAATACCAATCAATGAAAGATTGTTTGCTGCTCTGCACTTCAATGCTTCTGGCAATACCAATGAAATATAATAGGTATAGAAATGAGAAAGCAGTTATTTGTAGTCATTGAAAATAGTCTAACAAAATTAGCATTTACAGAAAATAGGGATTCCACTAACATACCACTGATGCTAAATAGCTGCCCTTGGTGAGTAATACACAGATTTATAATTTGTGCTTCAGAAAAAGAGAATGTCAAATACAGCTGATATAATCAGATTCACTTTTTCTTGGATTTTTATTTCATCTAATCAGATCAGAATGATAGAGATGAGATTTAGGAAAAGGTCATATATAAATGTTCAAAGAACTTACTTTCTGACAGAGAGGTGAGGGATCCAAGGGGCAGAATGAGACACATATTTTACACATAGCCAACATATGAATCTATTTTACTTGAATGTATATATTTACATATGTATGTACATATATAGACAAATTTTTCAATATTATGTTCAATCAGGAGTAGATTGGAGGGGAAAAATTCCTATCAGCTGAAAAAATTAAATATAGTATAAAACATGGAGGATTGTTTGTGAAACAGTGAAATTCCTACTTTTTCATACTTCTTACACCATATTTTCTGATACACATTGCTTTTAATTTAGTGACACTGGCTTCCAAGACACTCTATAGCTCTAGGCTTCCAGGCATTTTCTCCAGATGTCTTACATGTTTGGAATGCTTTCCCTTCTTAACTCTCACTTTTGAACTCCATGATTTCCTTTTAGCACCAACTAAAATCCTAAATTCTATAGGAAGTTTTCCCTAACTTCTTGCTATTCTAGTGCCTTCCTTTTAATTATTTCATATTCATCATATATATCTATATATATATATGTATACGTAAAATACACATAAGTCTACGTATAATGCTTTATATATATGCATACATACACACACACACACACACACACACACATATATATATATATATATATATATATTCATACATACACACACAATATCTCACCCATTAGACTGTAAGCCCTTTGAAGGTAGACTCTGTCTTTTACATCTTTTTATATTCCCAGAGCTGAGCACAGTAATGGCACATAGTAAAGTCAATATTTATTGAATTTACTTTATGGCAGACAAAGGCTGGAGTGGTATCATATCATGAAGTTCCTTCAATGCCAGGCTAAGTTAATGTATAATAGAAAATCATCAAATTTATTTTAATAAATTTAGCAGATAATAGAATATCATCAAAAGTTTGTTTTGTCTTTTCTAATTTTGATTTATTGGGTAGGAGTTTAGTTATAAGTTGTTGTTGATGTCCTTCCCATCAGAAAAATGTTTTAAGGAAGATTAATCTGATAATGATGAATTGAAGGAGAAAGATGCCAGAGATAAAAAGCCCAATTTGAGGGCTACTATCATATTTTATGTGAGAGGTAATGATGACTTGAACTAGGCTGGTAGCAGTGAAAGTGGAAAGGAAGGGGCAAAAGTAAGAGAAAATAAGAAGTTACCATCTACAAGAAAACATTGTCATTCAGTAGTTTGTGGAAACAATCAACTGATCTATGAAACTCTGATAAAAGGGACAACTTTGTTTCTCAAATACTTATTGCACAGAGAGCAAATCAAAATTATGATGAGAATGAGCTTATGGCCCAACAATAAATTGACAGAAGTTTAAATATAATTCTAAAAGTGATGAAAGAAAGTTTTATCTCTCTATCATCCAGAGTCCAAAAGAGAAAATTGAAGCTGACACATAATTATCTTTTAAGTTTTGTCTTAAAAAGAAGTGGCTGAATTTAATTTGAAAAGACTGAAATATACCTGACATATGATTCGTTCATATTTTAACCAACATAGTAAACTTTTATAAGTTTGCTTCTGTAGAGGTCAGTATTAAGTAAGTCTTTAAGGAAGATCAAAAGGTTTTGATTCATCCCAATTTTGTCTTAGTAGACAACGTATAAATAATTTAATGATGTGGATATGATGTTCAAAGATAAATAATACATTTAAGTATTTACTATGACTCAGCATTATGTTAAGCATTGGGGAAACATATAAGTAGTCAGGCCTTTTCTTATATTAAAAAGAAGAGAACACCTAAAGGTGATATGGGAATGAGAATATTTAGTGCCCTGGTCCTGGAGTTGCCTGATGAAAGTTATATTATCAGAGATAGGGAACTCTGGAGCAGAATACCAGTGGGGTGGCAATAATGGTCTACTAGCTTAGAGTAATCCAGAAAATGGTTCAAATTAGAAAGCACTTATGTTCTTTGCCTTTGTCTCAAGTACTCTCAAAAAAAAAGAGAATAGTACTGTTGTAGTCCAAGAAGAAAAATACACATATTGGTCCCTTGAAATCAATATTTAAAAGACTTCAAGCATTGTGCTTTGTCTTTAAAATTTACACAGGGAGACAACACACTAAAGCCATAACTAGAAATGATGCACTAGTCTTTTGAGGCATCATAAAAAGCATTTGTTTGGACCTTACATTTTTTTTTTCTTAAATCATACTTGTTATATCTTTATCGGCCTTACAAGGCTTTTTCATAACTTTTATATAGGCAACCCTGAGGAAAATAGAGTCAAATAAAAGGCTTCTAACACTTTAAATGACTACCTTCCAATATTCTTGGAACATCTGGGCATCTCAAATACATCTGAAGTTATGGATATTCTAAAATCCATTACAACTTCAATGGGAAACTAATAACAGCAACAAACTTACTGTAAACACAGTGGGCTGTTTTAGCTGGAGGCTAAATGTTCAGTAATGTTTTCTGTTATTTGTATACTTATAAAGTGTTTTTCTCTGTGTGCCTCTCCCTCTCTCTCTGTTTCTCTTTATGGCCCCAAGTTCCTTTTCTTCTCCATCTGCAACAGCAACTATTAAAGCCTCGATAACTAATTCTATAAAAAGTAAATGCTAAGAGTTATCAAATATATTCTTGTGTAATCTGTTGGGTTTGAATGTAATTCAAAACTTAACTTCAGGAGCATAATTAAATGGTTATTTCAGTATTTGAACAAAAGAAAAGATTCACTATCTGTGTATAAATCTCCAAAGTACAGAAGCCTAATGTTAGAAATTCTAATATTTAAATCCATAATTTAAAAAAGTCAGTAAGACTTTATAGAATACCTCAAAATTTCCTCTCTATCAAAATGGACCTATCTTTAAACTGAGTAAAATTTTAAAACATAAAGTCAAGAAAAAATATTTAATTAAACTCAAATTGAATAAGTTGATCACCTGGGAAAAAAGATTAGAAGACATGGTGCTTAGGAGGCAAACTCTTCAAGAAGTCACAAGAAAAGACATCAAATATAGACAAATCATCAGCTGAGTACAGATGTAAAAAAGAGAAAAAACAATAAAACAGAAGATTTCTACAGATGACAGAAGAAAACAGAGATTGTAAACGTGAAAAATGAGTTATGGAGTAATAACTTCCTTCTCCAATAAATTCTGTTGCAAAAGATATGTTTTTTTAACAGATTACTATACAAATTATAGATGAAAAGTATGGAAGCTGAAAAAACTTGAACTAAATGCATAATCTTTAAACAATTTTCATTGGTCCAAATCATTCATTTTCACTAATATCATTAAGTAAATTCCATTACAACGTTAAGCATTTATTTCTCACTTTCACCACAAAATCTTCGGTTGTAAGTCTTTACTTAGTGGTGTTAAATACTCCATATTTCTCTTATGTGGATTTTGTAAATATGATAATTTACAATACCGTCAATATATTCAGCACCAATTTCTGTTTTATAATAGGATGGAATTACTCATTAAAAGCAATGAAATTTGCACATTAACACCAAACAGTTTAATTCACTTTGAAGAAGTTCTTACTCTACTACTGAACAAAGTAAAACAAAAAAGTTTTAAAACTGTTTTTTAATCTTTTTTTTAAAAAGTTTCTTCTTCTGTTTAGTACTCTGGAACTCCTTGGAACTAAAAATGTCATTATTAGAATATGCTCTAGATGGCTGGAAAAAATAGTGATATTGACTTAATTCATTGGGCCAAATTGTAGTGACTGTAATTCAATTGACATAGGGTTATTTCTTTGTCTTGATTTCTACTTTCTAATAATGTTCCCTAGGAAAACTTTTGAAGATGATCCCCCTGTTCTATCTCATTTAGTTTGGCTGCCATTGTCATCCTACAGTGTCAAAATGAAAAAGGCAAAAGTGTCATCTAAGATAGTCTAGACTCTTAAATATACTTCTATAGAATATCAGAGCCTCCTAGACACCAATTTAAATACTGTCATTAATTTCCTAGCTTGGACAAGGGGCATATTTTTGATTCTTTCAACAATTTTACAAGGGAGGTGCAGTTATAATTCTCATTTTACACATGAGGAAGGTGAAGGAGGAAGAGGTAACTTGACCAAGGACACAATGTCAAGTAATTAAAATTAAGCATCTATTAAGTACCTACTATGTACCAGGAATTATGCTAAGCATTGTAAATAAAGACCAAACAATAGCTAATGACTATCTGAGAAAAGATTGCAATTTAGGTCTTCCTTTTTACAAGTTCTATTCACACTATCATCTACCTAATTTGTTTGTATCTTTTTTTTTACCTATAAAATTAAAATAGCCTTCATTAAGGCTTTCAAAAATTTGTAATATTGTGGACATAATGCTGGTATCCTGAAGGTATATATCACTGGAACACAAGCTCTATTTGGTCCTACCAAGATGAAAATAGATGGTAGTATAAGCCCAATATTCTTATTGACTGTTGCCTAAAAATCAGCCTAGCTACATTCTAGAAAAACTCAGTACCAGAAGGTGAATGACTTCACAGTGGCTTCTTTTTTGTCAGAGCGATTAGCTAATGTCATTTATGAATATATGCAACTTTAAAGACTAAAGAAGTCAAGTTACTTCAATAACCTACCATGATTCTAGTGGGCTTTTGACAAAACTAAGCTCTACAGAAATTGCCTTCTAGATTTATGAAACTTAAATGTGAAATGCAGGTGATTCTCAAGTGGATTGTTAGTACATAAAAAGAAAGTTAAGTTCTAGAAATAGAATCTGACAGAAAAGAAAAAAACACTATAGCTGAGTTCAAATAATTATAAAAATGAAACCTCAAATCAAATTCTGGATTGGTAAAATAACAAAAGGTCAGAATGAAACATTGTTCCAGCACAAGATTTCAGAAGAAGAGATCTGTATGTACCATTAGCATTGAGGATAGCAACACCAGTGGTGACAGGTGGTGACAGAAACAGCAACAGCTTTAAGATGTCTAAAACCAGAGTTGGCAAGGAGATCAGAAAACTAGTCAGAAAGAAAATATAGAGTAACCCTGGTCACAGAATCAGGTACTATTTGGCAACAAAACACCATTGGGAAAGCAGTCTGTCAGAAGAAACTAGACACACACCAACATCTCACACTATTCCCCAAAATAAGATCAAAATGAATAAATGATTTATACATAAATGGTGATATCATAAGAAAATTAGAGAAGCATGGAATAATTTACCTTTCACATGCATAAGGGATAGAGTTTATGTAAAACTAAGCAAGAGATGGAGATCACACAAAGTAAAATGGATAATTTTGATGATGTGAAATTAAAAAAAAGGTTTTGTAGAAACAAAATTAATGCATACAAAGTTATAATGAAAGCTGTAAACTTATAAAAAATATTTAAACAGTTTCTCTGATAAAAACCTCATTTCTTATACATTGGGAACTGAGCCAAACATAAAAATAAGGGCCATTCCCCAGCTAATCCATGATTAGAGAATATAAACAGGAAGTATTCAGAAGAAGAAATGTACATTATCAATAGTCACATAAAATATTCTACATCATCAATTAGATTAATTAGAGCAATGCACATTAAAACAACTGTGAAGCAACACCTCAAATCTCTCAAATTGGCTAACAACAGAAAAGGAAAATGACTAAAGCTGGAAGTGAATGCACTTTTGCTGGCATTGTGAATTAGATCAATTATTCTGGGGAACAATTTGGAAACAATCCCAAAAATCAATAAACTTGTCCATATCCTTGGACCCAGGAATACAATGACTAGTTCTATAACCCAGAGAGATGTAAAAAAAAAGGAAAGATACTTATTGTGCATAAAATATTCATAGCAGCTCTCTTTATGATGGAAAAGAATTGGAAATGGAGGGGATGCCCATCAATTGGGAAATGGCTGAACAAGTTGTGGTATATGAATGTAATGAAATATTATTGTGCTATAAGAAATCACAATCAAGATTTTTTAAAGGAAACTTGTAAAGCCTTATATGAACGGATTCAAATTGAAGTGAAAAGAACTGGGAAATTAGTATGCACAATAACATCAGCATCATAATGGTGATCAATTGTAAAAGATTTAGCTACTCTAATCAAGACAAGGACAAGATCCATGATTAAAAAGTGTTATCCAGTTCAGAGAGAGAACTGAATGAATTCTCTGCAAATTGAAGCATATTTTTTCACTTTTAATTTTGCATGTGTGTGTTGATTTGTAACATTGCAATATGATATCAAAATGTTTTGCATGACTTCACATATATAATTGATACTATATTACTTGCCCTTTCAAAGGGTAGAAGGGAATAAAAGGAGAGAATACTGTTTTCAATTTTAAAAATAGAATATAATTGGTAAACATTCAAAAAATAAATAAAAAACATACTTTAAAAAGAAAAACAAAAAGACTAAACAATCAGTGTTATACATTCACTCTAGATTGAATTATTGAAAATGATAATTTTTGAGAGAAGACAGATAACAAGAAACAATGTAATCGTTCTCTAAATAAAGATTTGTTCATATTTTTGTTGGAATTTTGCCAGGCTGTTGTTGATATAGATTTTTAAAGTAAATTCTCAGTTTTTCCTATCACTTCTACGTCACATGGAATAGGGATGACATAAAAAATCATCAGTTGATTCTAAGTATTAGTAGTTTTTGACACCAATAATGAAAGTTATAGTTTTCATCTAAGGCTTAGATAGGGATAACATCTTAAATTATCATATCACTCCTACTGTTAAAATAGAAATTCTTGTGTCAGAAAAACACGAGCATTGCCTTATTCAGAGTCTGATAATTAAAATAATTGCATCTAGATCAAAGAATAAAGGATTCCTCTTCCTAACAAAATATTCTATAGGACACCTATCTCGAAACTTCTTTAATCTTGTATCCCATCAGTAAAATAAATAAATGAAATTTAAAATATTGAGAAAATTCTTAATAAATAATTTATGTATAAATTATATACATGTACTATTGTACTATTTTGCATGTTATAAAGAGTATGGAAAGATAAAAATCAAATAAGGTGAGTTAAAGACAATGAAAATTAAAGAAAGTAATAAAGAAAAAATAAAACTTTAAAATAAAATATTTTCAACAATTAAAATACCTTTTTACTCTCAGTAAAACATTATTATTAATAATGCTTTTACTGAAAGAAATGAAATTGTATGTATATATAATTTTCAATCTTGAACTAACACTTTATGATGCAACAATCTGAAAGTGGGCTTTAGTCACTCAAGTAGCATTTATTAAGCTCCCATAATGTGTTAAGCTTTGGTCAAAGTTAAGTTTATTTCAATACTTGACTGTAATGTTGGCATACATGAAACAGTTATCCTATAATGATATTCAGATCTAAGCATAAGAAGCACATTGCTAGCTGTATTCACTAAACCATAGCTCCTTTTTCAAACTTACTCACAAATTGTACATACGTTTTTGTGGAAATTCGTCTTACTTTCCATCTTTCATAATGATAATCAATAGTTTTAGCCATCTCCTCAGATATTGTGCATATATACAAATTAATTAAAAACCCACTGAAAGTTATTGTAAGATTTTTAAACAAGTTGACAAATTCTGTTCCCAAGTAGTTTAAGTGTATAAATATAAATCTGTTTATTTGCTTCAATGGTAGAAACATGTTTTTGGTACTTATCTGTTTTTGAAGGTTAATTTAGTCAAAATTTGATAAAACATTTTATAAATCCATTTAACTGGGCACATGTAAATTGTGATTCCTCATAATACACTGACAACAAATAATTGGAGAAGGAGACCTCTCTCAAACTTTCCTCATATGGAGTTTCCTATTATGGACCTCACCATATCTCTCATGCAATTTGTGACTCATGAGCATCTCTATGAAATATATGCCTTATAGGGCTCTCAGTGTTAAAATACATGTTAAATATTTCATAGGCTTAATTATTATTTTTAATCTATTGCTTTCTCCTCAAATATCAATGCATTACTTCAGATGTATCCCACTTTATAGTTCATACTAGCAGGGTGCAAAATTTTATATAATATAAAAGTCTAAGGACAATGCAGACACTTAGACCTACTTATCAAATAGTTTCTATTTATAATAATCTTTTTTTGTTGCATATAAAATGGATTTGTAAAGTACTTTATAAGCTTTCAAGTTCATATATAACTAATAGAAGTTGTATAGCATGGGATAGTAAAGATTTTTATAATGTTTAAAATGAAAATTTCTACAACTTTTAGTGTAAGAACGATAGCAAAATTGAATAATAAATAGAAAAATAGAGTATTTTAAGGTGACTTTTATAAATTATTTCATTAATCATCATAATGACTTTGTGAATAATAGTAAGAGGTGATTACTGTAACTAAGAGATTTTTTTAAAATTACTAATTTATTTATTTTTAATACAATTGTTTTATGAATCGTTGGGAGAGAAAAATCAGAGCAAAATAGAAAAAGCATGGGAGAGTTTAAAAAAAACACAGAAAAAAAGAAGTGAACATAGCATATGTTGATTTACATAAAGTCTACTTAGTTCTTTTTTTGGCTGCAGATAGCATTTTCTGTCCAAAGTCTGTTGAGATTGTTTTAAATAATGGAATACTGAGAAGAAGCAAGCCTTTCATAATTGATGAATTATGAATTTTCATAATTCAGATTTTCTTTTATAATTGTACACATTCTTGCTGTTATTGTTTATAATGTATTCCTGGTTCTGCTTGCTTCACATAGTACCAATTCATGTAAATCTTTCCAATCCTTTCAATAATCAGCTTGTTCACTTTTTATAGGAAAATAATATTCCATTTTCTTCATGTACTGCAGCTTGTTCAGTCATTTGCCTGATTGATGGGCATCCACTTATTTTCCATCTTTTGACAACCACTGAAAGAGCTGCTACAAATATTTTGTACATATGGGTCATTTTGCCTCCTTTTTTATTTTCTTGGGATATAGAGCAAGTAGTGTAATTACTGGATCAAAGGGTATGCATAGTTTTATAGCCTTTGGGCATAGTTCCAGATTGCTTTCCAGAATGGTTAGATCATTTCACAACTCCACCAGCAATGCATTAGGGTCCTGGTTTTCCCACATCCCCTCCAACATTTATCATTAACTTTTTCTAGCATTTTAGGCAATCTCAGAAGTATAAGGTTGTACCACAGAGTTGTTTTAATTTGCATTTCTCTAATCAATAATTATTTAGAGCATTTTTTCATATAACTATAGATGACTTTACTTTCATCATTTTAAAATTGTTCATATCCTTTGACCATTTATCAATTGGAAAATGACTTGCATTCTTATAAATTTGACATAGTTTTTTATACATTTTAGAAATGAGGCCTTTATCAGAAATATTGATTGTAAAGATTTTTCTCAGCTTTGTACTTCCCTTTAAATCTTGTTTCTGTTGGTTTTGTTTATGCAAAACTTTTTAATATAATGCAATCCAAGTGTTCCATTTTTCCTCTAATAGCATTCTCTAATTCTTCTTTGGTCATAAATGCCTCCCTTCTCCAAAGATCTGATAGATAAATTATCCCTTGTCTTCCTAATTTGTTTAGGGTATCATCCTTTAAGTCAAAATCATATATACATTTTGACTTTATTTTGGTATGAGGTGTGAGATGCAGGTCTATGTTGAATTTCTGAATATATTGTTTTCCAGTTTTCCCAGTAATTTTTGTCAAATACTGAGTCCATATACAATCACACCCTCAGTTCATATGATGCTCCCTTCTGTCTGCCCTGGTAACAGATACAGTTCTCAAGAGTTACAGATATTGTTTCCCATCTAGGGATGTAAACAGTTTAACTTTTAAATATATATATTTTCCTATGTTTACCTTTCTATGGTTCTCTGTGTCCTGTGTTTGTAGATTAAATTTTCTGTTCAGTTCTGATTTTTTCAATAGGTATGATTGAAAGTCTCTTACTTCATTGAAGCTCCAACTCCTCCCCTGAAAGTTAATTCTTGGTTGTAACCCTAGGTACCTTGCCTTCTGGAATTTGGTATTCCAGGTTCTCCGATCCTTTATTGTAGAAGCCCTCAGATACTGGGTAATCTTGACTGTTGTTTAAATTGTTTTTGTCTGGCAACTTACATTATTTTTTCCCTTGAGATTATAGTTTTGGAGTTTTGCAGCAGTGTTCCTTGGAATTTTCCTTGTGTATCTCTTTCCAGAGGTGATGGATGGATTGGGGTTAAGTGACTTGCCCAGGGTCACACAGCTAGGAAGTGTTAAGCGTCTGAGACCAGGTTTGAACTCAGGTTCTCTTGACTCCAGGGCTGAATGATTACTTCAATCACTATTTTCCCTTTGTTTCTTAATGACGTTTTGTAGAATGCTATCCAGGCTCTTTTTTTTTGGTCATAGCTTTCAGGTGGGCCAATAATTTTTAAATTTGCTCTTATGGATCTATTTCCAGGTCAGCTGTTTTGCCAATGAGATAGTTCACATTTTCTTCCATTTTTCATTTAATTTTTTTGACTGATTCTTGCTGTCTCACAAAATCATTAACTTCCATTTGCCCTATTCTAGTTTCAATGTGTGGTTTTCTTCAGTAATCTTTTGTATCTCTTTTTCCATTTTATGTATTCTCCTGTTTAAGTAGTTGTTTTCTTCAGACACTTTTTTTCCTTTCTTTTCTAATTGACTCTTTCATGCATACTTTTCATTTTCTTTCTCAATTTTCTTCTCTCTCTCTTATTTGCCTATTAAAACCTATTATGAGCATTTCCAAGAAGACTCTCTGGGCTTGAGACCAATTCATATCACTCTTTGAGATTATTTCTATGGACATTCTGTCCTTGTTGGAGTTTGTGTTTTAATTTGCCTTGTCACCATAGTAGCTTTCCATGCTTAAGGCTCTTTTCTGTTTCTTGTTCATTTTCTTTCCTTTTCTTTTGGTATTTCCTCTTTTTTTATTTTTAATGTCAAGCTCTGCTTCTGGAGTAAAGGCACTATCCCAAGCTTCTTGTGTGGCTCTGAGCCTTGGCCTTGAGAACAGGGGACCTATGTGTTTACAGGTGTGATTTTTCCTGCTCTTTTCAGGAAACAGCTTGGTTTCACAGAATTTGCCTTCTGAGCTGGGACTTGAAGCTGCCCCACTGATTTGTTCCTCTACTGAACCAACGCTGAAGGTCTTAGTTGCTGATTTGTGTGATTACAACATTCTCACCAGTTTTCCCAGAATCTATCTGAGCTGGGCTGAACACCTTTTTCACCCCAGTGAGACTGATCTTTCTTGAAGTTTTCTTGAGCTGAAGTGTGGTTTCATTCCATCAGACTCTGTTCAGAGACTTAGTTTCATGTGGCTTTCATGGAAAACTGGGAGAGCCCTAGCAGCTTCCTGACTTTACTCTGCAATCTTGACTCTAACTTCCTAGAGATTTTTTGTTAATGAAACTAATAGCATGGGCAGTGTGTTCTAATGTTCCAAATCCATTTTATGTTTTATTATGCTATACATGCACTTATTTTTTTTAATTTATTTTTTTATTTTATTTGCATAACATATGTGTGGGTAATTCTTCAACAATGACCCTTACATAGCTTTCCGTTACAAATTTTCCCCCCCAACTCCCCACCCCTCCCCTAGATGGCAGGATATCCACTACATGTTAATTATGCTAAAATATTGGCAAATCAAATATATTATACACGCACTTATAATGTTTGTGTGCCATTTATTTACCATTTCAAATATTATGGCAACCAATAATCCTAAAATCTTGATGTATCTTCCCTCTATGGACCCCTAAATATATTGTGATGAAAGAGATGATAGTGAATATTTTCAGAGATAGTCATGAAAGAGCGGCTTTTGGGTTAAACAGATCATGGTTGTGGTTAGAAGCATTGTGTATTAAAATTGGGTATGTCTACATTTAGGAATAAAAAACTCATAAATATTTTCACTAGGTCAAGAATGATATATTGCTGCCAGTCAACTTTATCTTGTTTGAACATTTACATGTCCCACTATTTTGGCATATTTTTTCTTATTCTACATGCTTAACCCATTCCCTCCTTCAGCAATATGAGTGCCATATAAATAGCTTAAGAAATAAATCCCCACACAGACTTGTGTCCTGCTGATTGCTATAACACTAACCAAAGGTTACACCCTAGATTTGTGTGCCGTTTTCCTCAGAATTTCTGCATCACAAGCAGCCAGTCCAGAACACTAAACTTTGTAAGTATTATTTCCCACATTGAAAAGTACTCTGCACTTACAAATAAGAAGTTTGTTATTTTTATATAATATCCTAACTGATGGTCTATTCATTCTTTTATAAAAACTAACTTTTTTCAGGGGATGGTGGCAGGAGCAGGATGATGAAAAGGATTCTAGAACTATGTTCTCATAGGGATAGTTAATTCCCAGTGTGAAAACTTATTTTGTCATTATAGATTGTCTAATTACTGTCATTTATATTTTTAAAGAATGATCTGGGATGCTGTGATGCTACATGAAAATCTAGCTAATTAACATCATTGAACATCTTCAGTTCTGGCATTCTCATGTGAATTATATACCTTCTGTAAAAGTAGGAAAAATTGAACTATGTAATTTGAGAAATGCTGATATATATATATATATGCACATATATATGAGATATACTTAGATATATACATGAAACATAAATATATATGCTTCCAAAAAGGATAGAATTTATTGCCTTATATAAAGCTCGTAACTATCTATGAAGCTGCATTTTCACTAGTGTTCTGTATTAATAATCAGGTATCTGTTCTTGGTCTCTTTAGCTAGTTCTCATTTCACCCCCCAATGGCAGTCTAATTTCATTCTTGTGAATCTCCCACCTTTCTTGGGATTACTTCTCTTGCAGAATTTTAGGACATATTCAATCACTGAAATATATTTTTTTCTCCCAACCCTAGGATACATGTCATATTATCCCTGATTGTTCCATTCATATTTCTTCTGAATTCTAAAATACTACTTCTTTCCAAAGTTTCTGTTATTTTAGGCAAGTAGTTCCTTCTTGCTAGTAAAAATCATGTCCACAATTGCACATTCCTTGCCATTTTCTTCATCTTTTGAAGACGAATATCAAGTCATTAAGAGAAACTTACTTAAGTTCCTTAACTAAAACATAATGGCATTTTTACCATCTGTTGACTTCAAGTTATTAGACAGTCAACTTTTGGCCATAAAATGGCATATATAATTCCTATGATTTACTTCTTCTGATAATTTTATTACCTACTGGAATTCTTAATAAAAATGACAAACCTATCAGCAGTAATTTTCAAATATAACAATTTCCACTAACAGCAATAGTTTCAAATTATCACAACAGACTTTAAGCACATGTTGCCATTCTAGTTATTGTATCAAGAATATTAAACAGGCTTGATTCTTTCTTTCTAAGAGTCTACATTGTTGTCCAAATAGTATTCCACAAACAATAATAATAACAATATCTTAACTGGCACAGAAAACTTAAAACTATTCTAAGAATCTAATACAGCAAAATTACATGAACCTTTATAAATTGAATATATCATGATTTGACAATTAAGTAGATCTGAGAAGAAATCATCATAACTTTAAAATCTATTTTCAAAGCATCCAGAATATTAAAGTGTGTTATCCAGATACTAGAATGCATTTCTGAAAATTGAAGAATTGATTTCTCTCTATCTGAAAAAGAACATACTATATGCATGATGAGGATAGAAGTAATAAGGAAGTACTCTTGCCTAAAATACTAGATAAAAATGGATAACCTTTTGGAAATCCATTGAACTCAAGGCATCCATAATAGAAATAGTAAATGATAAAAATGTAACAGTATGTTAAATAAGCAAAGCTACTTTTCTCCATATATGTGTTCCTGCACACAACTGCACTGGCCAATTCTTACTCTCTTGTTCTACCTTCTTAGTTTCAGTAACATCCTCCACACCAGTCTCATTTTCTGTTTTTTTTTTTTTCCTGTCTTCCATAATAGCTTCTTAGGGGGCCCACTCTGAGCAATTAGGGCTACACCATATTTGGGAATGGGGTTAATGGTAATGATGATGCAAGTATAGGACTATCTCTCTCCCCTCACTAATTTTCTAGTTTTAGAATTATAGATGGAAAAGTTTTTAGAAGATACTAGGCTAACTCCTCCATTTTATAAATGAGGTAACTTAATGCCCAGATAGGTAACCTGGATTATTTAAGGGAACACATATAGTAAATAGGAAAATAACAATTTTAATCCAAATCTTTTAACTCTAAATCTAAGAGAGTATTTTTAAATAATTATTTTAATTATAAAATTTATTTTATTTCTCTCAAAAAACAGAAGTAAGAATAAAAATTAAAAACAAACTCCTTAAATATTATGATGGATGTTGGAGGGGATGTAGGAAAACTGGGACACATATATTGTTGGTGGAGTTGTGAACTGATCCAACCATTCCAGAGAGTAATTGGGAAATATGCCCCCAAAGCTATCAAACTGTGCATACCCTTTGATCCAGTAGTGTCTCTATTGGGTCTGTATCTTAAAAAATATCATAAAAAAGGGAAAAGGATCCACATGTGTAAAAATGTTTGTAGCAGCCCTTTTTGTAATGACAAAAAAACTGGAAACTGAGTGGATGCCCATTATTTGGGGAATGGCTGAATAAGTGATGGTATATGAATGTTATGGAGTATTATTGTTTTACAAGAAATGATGAGCAGGATGATTTCAGAAAGCTCTGGAGAGAGATACATGAATTGATTCTAAGTGAAGTGAGTAGAACCAAGAGAACACTGTACACAGCAACAAGATTATATGATGATCAAGTCTGATGGATGTGGCTTTTTCCATAGCAAGGTTATTCAGTCAAGTTCCAAAGGTCTTGTGATGGAGAGAGCCATCTGTATACAGAGAGAGGACTATAGCAATTGAGTATTGATCACAACATAGTATTTTTACTTTTTTGTTGTTGGTTGATTGCATTTTGTTTTCTTTCTAATTTTTTTTCCTCTTTGATCTGCTTTTTCTTATGCAGCATGATAATTGTGGAAATGTGTATAGAAGAATTGTACATGTTTAATCTATACTGGATTACTTGCCGTCTAGGGGAGGGGGTAAGGGAAAGGGAGGGAGAAAAAAATTAAATACAATGTTTCACAACAGTGAATGTTGATGCATATGTTTTGAAAATAAAAAGCTGTTAAAAATGTCCTTATAACAAATATGCATGATCAAGCAAACAGCATTGGTCATATCCAAATATACCCACTCACACACACACACACACGCACACACACACACACACACACATACATACACTTCTGTACCTTGAGTCCATAACCTGTCAGGAAATGACTATTAAATTCTATCATAGGTTTTGGGGGATCTTGGTGACTGCATAGATCAGAATTAAGACCTTCAAAGTCAGCTATATTATACCACACTCCATTTCCAGCAGTTGTACTTCCTCAGCAGGCTATGTGATTTACTAGAATGAAAAGTATACTAGGAGTTGGAAAATTTTTCTAGTCACTTGAAAACTGCATATTGAACACCCTGTCTTACAGAACCTATTTCCTTATTAATAAAATGGAGATAACAGAATAATAGTTTTAAAACTGAAAGGGACCTGAAAAGACATCTATTTCCAGTTTCTCACATTATATTTGGGAAAACTGAAGTAGGAAGATTAAATGAGTTATTTATGGGAAGTAAAGTCACACTGGAAGCAAACATAAAAAGCAGAATGAGAAGTCAGGAACTTGGCCTCCAGAGTTACAGTTGCTCTACTTTATCAAATATCACCTGCTCTTTCTACCTTAAAATAAAGTCTGAGGACTGAAGGAAACAATGGATCCCCAAGCTTCTTGAAATCTGAAAAGTACTATACAAATATAAGGTAATGTTGATTAAAATGTTTTTATTTTCTAAGTTTCAAAATTCATTTGATTCAATAACTCTAAAACTGTAATAATAAACATTTTTCACCTCCACAACTTTGACAGGATATAGCAAAACAATAAAACATTCACATCACTTTAATGCCATGTATGCATTCAAATGCAGACATACAAAAATGAAATTGCATAAGGTAGATTGTTGTTTATTATTCTAATAAAGCTTTTTTTATCTGCAAATAGTTCAAATATACCCTGCATTAATCCTTGAAAAACCAAAAGTGCTCTTTTGAAATGAGCTAATGTGTTTTTCTTTTTAGATAATTACTGTACAATGTCAAGTGGTACGATGTTTCCATTCAGAATGCTATTAAAATAATATGGTAACAGGGATATTTTTAAAAGCCCTGCCTAATTTATGTATTTTGCCCACTTATAAATGCCCTCCATTTTTTCTGTGAAAACAGAATTTTGATTTTGATATTGGCAAATTGTATTTCTTAATACTATTGATTCCAGTTCTCTTATGGTAATACTATCCACACTTCAGAATGAGTCCTTGAACTTCAGAACTATGTATAGATTCAGGACAAAAAAGAGAAAATAAGAAAAGAAACTCTCTTAACATATCTTTATAGAAATATTCTTCTCACCTACATTTAATTATAGATTTAATTAGGCTACTTTAAAACATCTCATTTGTGTGTATATATAATTTAAGCCATTTAGAAATATCATTACAGACACACTTTGCTGCTTAGTTTCTAGATGTCCAAAGGCCATTTAATAAATTGGAATTGTTTTCACTTCAGGGATGAACATAAATCTAGAGACTAATGAGTTCAGTACCCTTCTTACATATCACTGGCATGGAAATAACAAGAACAGTTAAAGCCCCAAACATTCATTCTCCAAATATAATGTTCACCCAGCATATCATATGTAGTAAATCACACATTTAGAATACTCACTAATTAATTAATTGAAAGAATGTCTAAGATGCCCCAGTATTTTTGTAATAGTGCCTTTTTTGGTGATGAGTTTATTGTCATTATGAGTTTCAAGTAAAAGTTATGTGTGAGCATATTACTTATGTTTATATTCATTGCTATATTTCATAAAGAAAGCAAAATTTAATTTTAAATGAGAAAATAAAAAAAAGAGGAGGAACAACAGACATGATAGTAATCCAGCCAAACATGCAAACTGTATGTTATCTTTTAGCATAAATGTTTTCAAACAAATAGATTTTGAAAACTTCCATTTATGGGGTGGGGGAGAGGAAAAGAGAACAGATACCTGGCTCATTAAGTTAAAAGAAGCAAAAACTGGAACTACAACTAGCAAACATTCTCCAGTTGCTGGAAATTGGGACCTTTATAGATGATACATTTGAACGAATACAATATGCCAACATGCAAAGAATATTCAGACAAATGTAAACAAGTGAGTTGGTTGAAAAGCACTATCAGGTGAATGTCAAAGAGAAAAAAAGAGGAGCAATGTGATTGAGTAAAGACTGGAGAAACTTAGGTATGAGAATAAATGTAAAGATAGAAATGGAAAGTGAAAGCAACAGCCAAAATATAAGGGTCTGGTTCAAAAACTATTGTTAATTGTCAAGATCCACATGACAAATTATAAAATACCAGTAAAAATACTTATGTAATGGGTGAGTGATAACTTACCATGTAAAGAATCAATGGTTTTGTCTCAAATTATCCCATTTTAGATGTGTTGATTCTGACCTTGGGAAGCATGATGAGTTAGAATACTGTAATAAGTAGAAAATATCTATATCTATATCTACATACACATACAAATATATATGTATATATACACATATATACATATATTCACACATACATACATATACATATTTACACAACCAAATATTACAATGTAATGTAACAATTGAGAAATTTGGGGAAGGCTAAACAAATCTCAGTTGATAACTTTTTAAGAATAGTTCATCAAATTATTTCAGATATGCAAAATCTGAACGTTAAGGACAAATTATAAAGATGAAGATTTGTGCCATGAATTTCTAAGATTAAATAATGATTCTTTACTATGCACACTCTGTATCTGTTCTCTCTCAATTCTCCAAATGAGATATTAATAAAAAGCTTACTGAGCAATTATCTTATAAGTGTTGGTGAAATATAATGTACTATGAGACTTTTGACCTGCCAATATGAGGAATTTAGCACTTTCTAGGCATTCTATTCCACTCAGCTCTAACTTGTAATGAAATAGTTTTTTGTTTGTTTTCTTGCCATCAAGTAGAAATTTCCTCTTTGTAAATTCTAGATATCATTCTTGGCTCTGATTGTGGGTGGCAAACAGAACAAGTTTAATTCCATTTCCACATGAATGCCCTTCAAATATTTGAAGGCAGTTATATCTTTCTGAGTTTTCTCTTCTTAAAAGAAACATGCTTGGTTCCTTTAACCAATCTGTATTTATTATGGAGTCAATGCTTCTCACCATCCTCATTGCCTTCCTCTGGACACTCTAGTTTATCAATGTCTTTCTCTACCTATTGCTCCCAAAACTGAAGAAAATACTCCAGCAGAAGATTGATAACAGCAAAGTACAGTAAAAATATTTCTTTCCTATTCTTCACTGTGTGACTCTGGGCAAATCACTTAACTCTCTTTGCCTCAATTTTCTCAACTGTAAAATAAGCTAAAAAAGTAAATGGCAAACCATTCCAGTATCTTTGCTTATAAAACATTAAATAGTGTAATGTAAAGTTGCTTAAGACTGAAACAATGAACAACAAAATTTTGAACATCAAGTATTTTAAATTATACCTAACTTACTCCCCCCCACCAATTCTAGCACAATTTTCCAACTTTGATAAAAGCAACTAAAACTTTGACATTAAAAAGCAATGGATTCATCATCATCATTATCATCATTCTATTTATATTTCTATAATGCTTTAAAATTACAAATAAATTTCTCATAAAATACCTCATGTGTTAGTTTGCAGTAACACTTTGAATAAAAAAAGTTCAGGTATTACTAGATCTTTTTCACAGATGATGAAAGCTGAATTTCAGAGAGTTTAAGAGATTTGGTCAAAATTATACCTTTAACTCTAAGTATAGTTTTCTTTACTATACCACAATATTATCACTTTATAATTTTTTATATTTTAACTTAGCTGTGCTTTCCCTTTAATTTATGCAAAAGATAGGTAGAGGTAATATGACAGTAGTTAGAGGAACAATTTTAGAATGAAGCACAGCTGGATTCAAGTTTTTTCTTTGATATATACTCTTCCTCTTCAACCATGGGAAAAATTGCTTAAGTTAGCCTACCTAAGAGCTCATTATTGATTCATTATTGATCTGCATTTTTGAAGAAAGTTTCTAAAACAGATTTTCTAAACACCAATATATTCTGATTTGTTTTTTAAAGAGCTAAATCTAAGCCTTTACTATCTCACTTTGATGAAGGATAAGTCACAGAACCTACGTGTGAAGCATTGGCCCTTACAATATTTATAATCTTGAGGTGGTACAGTGGATAGAGTATTGGGTCTGAAGTCAGGAAGATGAGTCCTCCTGAGTTCTCTTAGATATACTAGCTATGTGATGACAGGCAAGTCATTTAGCCCTGTTTGCTTCAATTTCTCATTTATAAAAATGAACTGGTGAAGTAAAAGACAAACCACTCCAAAATTTTGCCAAGAAAATGCCCAGAAAAGGTCACAATGAGGAAGCTATGAATGAAATAATTCAATAACAACAATCTTAAGGAAATCATTTAAGCTCTCTGGGTCTCAATAACCTCATTCATAATAAATAAGAGATTGAACAGTATAATTTTTTTGAACCCAAACATCTCTAAATTTATGATGCTAGATCTTTCCTAATATAATGCCATCTAATACCCTTTCTAAGTCTAGACCTTTATTTGATTCTGTCATATATTAGATATTGGGATGGAGTGCCAGGCATGGACTCACTCATAAAGACTTCTCTCCCTGATTTTAGATCTACTAGCTGTGTGACCCTGGGAAAGTCACTTAAATTTGTTTCCCTCAAACTGAATGGATGCCCATCAATTGGAGAGTGGCTGAATAAATTATGGTATATGAATGTTATGGAATATTATTGCTGTGTAAGAAATGACCAGCAGGACGATTTCAGAGAGGCCTGGAGAAACTTGCATGAACTGATGCTGAGTGAGATGAGCAGAACCAGGAGATCGTTGTACATGGCAACAGTACTATATGAGGATCAGTTCTAAGGGACATGACTCTCTTCAACAATGAAATGCTTCAAACCAATTCCAATTGTTCAGTGAAGAAGGCCATATACACCCAGAGAGAGGGATGTGAAATGTGGACCACAACATAACATTTTCATGTTCTCTATTGAGGTTTGCTTGCATTGTATTTCCTTTATCGGATTATTCTTTCTTATAGATACAATTTCTCCTGAACAAAAAAAGGATGTGTGGCAATAACTATACATATATTCGATTTAAGTATTCTAACATAATTATCATGTAGTGGATATCCTGCTATCTAGGGGAGGGGTGGGAAGTAGGGGGGAAAATTTGTAACAGTAAGCTTTGTAAGGGTTAATGTTTAGAAATTACCCATACATATGTTTTGCAAATAAAAACTATTAATAAAAAAAAGAAAAAAAATTGTTTCCCTCAGACAACTTGAAAAAGAAAACAATACCAAACTCCTTTTATTAAACAAATGTACTCAGAAAACCTAACTCAAGAAGGATAAAACAAAGAAAAATAACTATAATTCTGTCACTAAAGAATATTGCTGCAAAAAATTTAATATTAGCAGAAACACTATGATGGTATATATATATATATATATATATATATATAGACTATATAGATATAAAATCACTTTGACCAAATTCTGACAGCTAGATAGTTCAGTAGATAAAATGTCCGGCCTGGAGTTAGTAAAACTCATTGTCCTAATTCAAATCTGGCCTCAGATACTTACTATCTATGTGATCTTGGGCAAGTCACTTAACCTTGTTTGTCTATTTCCTCATATGTAAAATTGACTGGAGAAGGAAAGGGCAAATTAGTTGGGTATTTTTGCCAAGAAAAATGATATCACAAAAATTTGAATAGTACTGAGAAAATTTACTGAACCATAAAATAATAAATGCAGAATGATCTGTGAGAGTAGATGAGTAAATATTGTACAGAATGAGAGGGCATGACTATGTTTTATCTTGCACTTCTAGGAAAGTATTTGGATTTCTTAAATAAAATGAAATGAATTCTATCATTTCATATGTGCAGTTCTGAAGATAGTGTTCATTTTCCAGAACTAGGAAAATTAGCAGGATCAATTTCTAAGGCCTTACTATAAGAATTTCTTTATTAGTATTCAAGTAATTCACTGATGAAAACTATTTGATTTGATTGGAAAATTATATACCATAAGAATTGTTGTGAATGGCTTCTGTGGGCTGGCTTTTTGACCAACATACAAAGCCCAGTGAGTTTAAAATGGAGGGGAAAATGTGCCCCAATTTATTTCCAATAAAAGTCAAATTATTTTATTACTAGGGTAGATGATATTTACAAAGTGATTCTGTTGGAATATGTTAAAACATTTTTTCCAAACCTTCCAATTTGCCATAAAGAACATGCCAAAACCTTTTGAGCAAGCCTGAGACAACTCAAATTGATTTTCATATTGTGATCAGATGTGAAAGTAGTTCTTCATTGGAAGCACTAGGAAGAAGAAAATGATGAGAAAGAGGAGAATCTTAACATCCTTAAAAAAATCAGACAACAGAATACTGCACTAAAAAAATAGACAAGTAAACTGTGCTGAAACAAAAGCATTATCAGAGAAGAATGATTAGATGTAATATTGACTCATGCAAATTTAAAATGATGAGTTTAGTAGATATGGACATATCAAATACATATATTACCCAAGCTACATGACTTAGCAGGAAAAAAATGTGTGAACAGAATGAAATATATATCATCTCTGTCATTCTGCCTGGCTAGAATCTGCCTACTAGAATTGTCTTGAAAATCATTTCAATGAGTCTATAAAAGATTAACTACCATCACCATACTTCAAATTTCACAAGGCAAAATGCTTCAAAATAGTTCATTGAATGTGAACCTAAACAAATAGCAAGACAACAACCTATACAGGCTTGTTTTGTCTGAAATCCATAAAACTAAACAATAAAAATAAGATAAAAACAAATTATGGGCACTTATTCAGGGTCTCACAACATTTTTAGTGCAGAATAGCTTAAGATTCTCACTGAGATCTTTGGAGCATCTTAGATAGCATTTTAAACTTTTCAGATAACTTTGTGGATTACCTCATTCGATCCTCATAATAATTCTGTAAGGTTTTACGGTTATTTCAATCCCATTTTGATATAAGGAAATGGAGAAAAAATTAATTTAAGTTGTTTACTCAAGAATACAGAGTAACTAAATGTCTGAGGCAGAATTTGAACCCAGGTCCTACTGACTCTTGTTTTCCAACAGCCTATTCATGACACCAAGTTGCTTCATTACTGTGAATCAGATAACTAATGTTTCATAGTCCTGGATATCTGAGGCTGTTCTACAACTGACAAGGGTTTTTTGCCTTCTAAGACACATATCTGAGTTTCAAAACTCAATGGAACAACCAATTACTTTTAAATTGTTGAGTACATATGCAGTTTGTTTGCTTTCTTCTTTTTTACTGTTTTCCATTCTTCAACCATGTATATAGAATAATGCTCTGGCTTCTTCAGCATAACACAAAATTACAAATTTTTAGAGTAGACCAAATGGCCTCATATTGATGATATGCCATAAAAAGGGATAAGTTGGAAAAATTTCAGAAATACAACACACACAGAACAACAAGAAAAAACTCCACTATTCAGAAATGCAAACTTTTTTGCCAATGTAGCAGTACAACTAATCCTGTGATTAAATGACTCTGGAAATTTTGACAAATAAATATTTTTAAATGTCCCCAAGTTTGTTTGTTTTTTAATACTCCTAAGTTCAGTGTAAAGAAATCTGTTCTGTGTCATTAATGAAATGATAGACATGACATTTCCCAAGACACTCCTACTGAATCCTCAGTTTCAAAAAAAAAAATCTTTCAAACTTGCACAAGAATTAAGGTGGCAAGTAGAGGGGGACGAAGCCAAGATGGCGGAGTGAAAAGGTGACTTTCTGCCTCTCCTCCAATCTTCTCTCAAATCAACAATAAAATAAGCCTCTGAACTGATCTTCAAGTCAACGAACTCAGAAATATTTGGGCACGGCTCTCTGGATAACTTCATATCAGGTTAGTCGGACTCAGACAGAGAGATAAATAGACGACCCCTGTGCAGGGCAGAAGTGAGGGTGGGACTCAGCTCAGCTCATCCTGGAAGAAATTCCAAACTCCAAACTCCAAATTCCAGACACCTGGAGTTTATCTGAGGCACTCGGGACACTCTGCCCTGATTGGGGGCAGGTGTTCTGGCAGACTTGCCTTGTTTAAGGAGTAATTTGGACTTAGTCCTAGCCCCCCACCGGCCCAGCACCTTAAGTCAACTCGCCGAAGTGCCCCAGGGCAAAGCTTTTTGCAGCTGCTGTTTTTTTTCCCCTACCTTAAAGAGATATCCATACTGTCTAAAAAAAAAAATATGATGAAGAAGCAAAAGAGAGCTCTCACCATAGACAGCTTTTATCAAGGCAAAGAAACGGCCCCAGAGCCACAGGTTCCTTTAGACAAAAATCCAGAGAACATCAGTCAAGACCAACACTGGTCCCCTTTTCAAAAGGCCTTTCTGGAAGACTGCATAAAGAACCTCAAAAGAGAGCTGGAGGATAAATGGGAAAATAAACTGAAATCAGTGCAAGAAGGATACAGTATCTTGCAAGAAGGATATGATGCCCTGCAAAAGAGATATGAAAAAGACACCAATTTATTAAAAAATAAAATTAGTGAAGTGGAAAAAGAGTGCAATGAACAAATTGGCCAGTTACAAAAGGAGCTTAAAAAGGTAACTGAAGAAAACAACACTTTAAAAATAAGAATTGAACAAATGCAAGTGAATGACTCACTAAGACTTGAAGAATCAGTCAAACAAAAACAAAAAAATGAAAAATTAGAAGAAAATATGAAATATCTCCTAGGAAAAACAACTGACTTGGAAAATAGATCTAGGAGAGACAATCTAAGGATTATTGGACTTCCTGAAAGCCAGGATGAAAAAAAGAATCTAAACACTATCTTCCAGGAAATCCTGAAAGAAAACTGCCCTGAGATTGTAGAATCAAAGAGCAAAATCACCATTGAAGGAATTCACTGATCACCTCCTGAAAGAGACCCCAAAATTAAGACCCCAAGGAATATCGTGGCTAAATTTCAGGACTATAGCACCAAGGAACAGATTCTGCTAGCAGCTAGAAAGAAACAATTCAAATACCGAGGTTCAATAATTAGAATCACACAGGATTTGTCAGCTTCCACAGTGAAGGATCGAAGGGCATGGAACCAGATATTCCGAAGGGCAAAGGAACTTGGATTACAGCCAAGAATAACCTATCCAGCTAGAATGAGCATTATGCTCCAGGGAAGAAGATGGTCATTCAATGATATAGGTGAATTTCACCTATTTCTAATGAAAAGACCGGATCTGAACAAAAAATTTGACACCCAAACACAGAACTCAAGAGATGCATAAAAAGGTAAAAAGGAAAGGTCTCTTGAGAACTTTATTTCTACTAGGGGGATACTCAAAGTTTGGAGGTATAATTAACTAGATATTACTTTGATAATATGAAAAAGAGAACTAGAGGGGAAAATGTTGTCATACTGGGGAAAAGAGGGAAAAAGTGGTAAAATAAGATCTTAAAAAAAAGGAGGTAAAAACAAGGTAAAATCACTTGAAGAGGCAAAGAAAACCTAATATAATTGAGAGAAAGAGGGGAGGGAGGTGAGCACGGTGTAAATCTTACTCTCATCAGGTTGGGCTCTAAAAGTGTATATCAGACATTTGATTTCACATAGAAACTTGTCTGTTGCTAGAGGGAAGTGGGAGGAAAAGGAGGAAAAGTAAGGGACAAACTAATAGAAGGGAAAATAGAAGAATCAGGGGAAAGGAATAAAAACAGGGGGAGGGGATTTAAGGGTGAAGTATTGTTTGGGGGAGGGGTCATCAAAAGCAAAGTACTGAGGAGGGGGGAAGGGAGAAAGGGGAAAGGAAAGGGGAAAACATAACTTAGGTAAATAAAATGGCAGGAGGTGGAGCTATGGTGGCAGAGATCAGACAGGAGTCTCTGTAACCTCCTCTAACCTCCCCTCAAACCAACAACATATGAAGCCTCTAGACTGATTCTGAAGCAAAAAAATCCACAATATCTGGAGAACAACACGATTCTAGAAGAAGATACTCTGGAAGAACCTCAAAACAGGTCTGTTTTAAGTGGGCAGGGGGGTGGCCTATTGAATCCCGACTGCAGCGCAGGAAGACTGGGGCAGGGAGCTGGAGCAGGGAGCTGGAACAGGAGTCAGAACAGGAGTGGGAGCATTGTGCTTTTCACACACCTGGGAGTCTTCTGTGGGCCTCTTGGAACAATTTGTCCTGATTGTGGGCAGGTGGTTTGGAGAGTCTGCCTTTTGAGGGGGATAGATTGTGAACCACTGAACCCCTGATGAGCATCGGACCTAGCTGCCATTACACAGCACCTTAAAGCAATCAATCAAACAACAGGACTGATAAGCACCAGAAATAATTCAATCAGCGGAGCTGCCCAGCCCCTGACATAACTCAATCAGCAGAACTGCCCAGTTCCTGAAATAACTCAATCAGCAGAACTGCCCCAGGGCAAATTAAAGCAGCTGTCCCACCTTTGCCCTAAACAGACCTCACACCTTTAAAAAAAATGAATAAAAAACCAAAAAGAGCTCTCACCATAGACAACTTTTATGGAGAGAGGGAAGAACAGACCTCAAATCCTGAGGCCCCTAAAGGTAAAGCAACTCCAGAAAAAGCCC
>JAJPUD010003453.1:8488-21425 GCA_023553655.1 Myrmecobius fasciatus
GATAGATAGATAGATAGATAGATAGATAGATAGATAGATAGATAGATGGATGGATGGATGGATGTGGATAACTGGATAGATATCACATTATAGACATCAACATAGATATCATAGTGTGCTTATTTTGTGGGGAGGGGAGTAGAACACACATACATACACAATCAGAGGAAGTACGAATGGTTTCTTATAGGACGGTGGCCTTTGGACAGAGCTGTGAGAGAAGTTACAAACTTCCAATAGAAGAGAAGGAACTTTGCAGACATGAAACAAAGATAAAAAGATGGGAGATAGGATGTTATGTTCAAGGGAAGAGCAAGTAGGTGTGGAAAGCATACTGTTTGAAGGGAAGTGATGTGTAATCACCCTGGAAATAGAGATTGGAACAAGGTTGTAAAGAGCTTTAAAAAGAATTCTTCTCCCTAATACTCTGCCAGATCAAATTCCTATGCAGATTTTAATGATCAGTTCAAATGTTATTCCTTGATGAAGCAAAGACTGATTTTGTCAATAATGATCAGACCTCAGAGTGCTTTTTTTTCTACCATTTTGTCATGTATTAACAGAGATCAAGATTGTACAGTGAATACACTTGCAGAACCAAGATGGTTCAGGGTTGTTTGTTTGTTTATTAAAATGGCAACATTCAAACTTAATATATTTTCCCTTCAAGTCTCAGTGTCAAATTCCTAACTCCAAGTTTGGCACTCTATTTACTAAGAAAAATAAGGCAAAGATTTAGCTATCTTGGAAAGCATTAAAAAAAACAATTCCAAACTTTCCAGGTTTTTTTCCAGAAAAATGTAGACTTCCCTTGCCCTAAGAACAGAATGTACCTGTCTTCTCTTTTCCCTCCTGCTGGCTGTACTACACTAAGGTCTGCCAGATGTTGAAGTCTGCCAGGTGCTGAGGCTGGAAAATCCATTTCTTCAGCCATGTTCCTAAAGGAAATTGCCAAAGAGGTCCAAAGTTTTTAGGTGAAAGAGCTTTCTGAATGAATTAAAAGGTGTCATAAAGAATGAACCATTGCCTCAGGTACCTAGACAAAGCACAGTAGCTATCTTCTCAATCTAATGGGTTTCCATGGACAAAAATTTAAGGAATAATCCTCAGCTGCTTAGCTTGGTCTTCTTCATTGTCAGAATCTGTGGAACTGGTGGAGGAAGTATCTGAACTATAATGATTTCTCCACAGAAATAAGAGAATAATAAGGGAATGAAGGATGGTATCAATCAGCATGAAATGATTGTTTTCTGTATCTAGTCCAATTGCTTGGCTTTCAAATGTCCTCCATAATTGGTCCCAAGCAACCTACTCAATATTTCAGACCATTCCCCATGCTATTGCCTCTACTTTACACAGGTTAGTTTATAACCTTTCTTCCTTTTCCTCTCATGTTGTTTCCTGCTTCCATATATTTCATTAGATTGTAAGATCCTTGAGGAATTATCTTTCCCTCTTTTGGTATCCACAGTGCTTAGCACAGTGCTTGCCAAAAGGTGGGTATTTAATACATGCTTTTTAATTGGTCAATTAATATTTGTTATTATATATGTGTTTATATATACATATATACATATATATATACATATATATATATATATATATATATATATATATATAGAGAGAGAGAGAGAGAGAGAGAGAGAGAGAGAGAGCCAGCCTTTCCAAACTCTAACCAACCTTTAAGAGCCACTTTTAGTCCCACCTTCTCCATTAAGCCTCTGGAAGAAGTCCTAAATCTGAAAGCAGGAAAATCCCAGGTTTGAATACCACCTCCTACACTTACAAGCTGTTTCTCTGTACAAGTTACTTAATTTTTCTCCAAATGTAAACTAGAAGCAATAATGCCTTTAAAACCTGCCACATAAAGTTGAAAAAAATCACATTTGTGAAGTGCTTGTAAACTTGGCTGATTTCAATCTGGGGTTTTAGTATGACATTTCCCAGCTTAATGTCTTGGATCTGAAATCAAACATAGATTTGAAACATAGTCTTGCTGCTTCTAATTTATTTGACTTCTCTAGGGCTCAGTTTAATTATCTGTAAAAATGAGTTTGGTCTAGATGATCCTACAAGATCCAAATTATTCCAAGAATTGTGTCTGTTTATGATACTGTCAATAGACTCTTCTCTCCCCATTATATCGTGAGATAATTAAACAACCCCCTTCTATATGGTCAGTCTTAAATGCATGCCAGGCTTCCTATGTGAGTGGAGGGGGCCAGTCGGGATAAACTATAACTTAGACAACCCTGGATTTTTTTTTCCAAATCTATTTTATTTGAATAAACAGAATAAAAACAGAAAAACAAAACAAACTGAAACAAAAGAGATTATCATGTGCCCAGCAGAATATCAGGGAGGATTCAAAATATATTAACAATAAATACCAATCTAAGAAAGTATATATATATATATGTATATATATATATGCATACATATGTGTACATATGTACATGTATATGCATACATATATATTGTAGATGAAATTACATTCATGAATGTCCACTTTTCTTTATTTCCTTGTAAATTATTTTTTGTTCTCTGCTGCACACCTTTTTTACTTCATTCTTTTCCCCCCTTTCATCCCCCCATATGCCCCTAAGCAGACTACAATTAAAAAAGGATATATTTATATATACATATACATACATACATACACTCAAACAGTTACACATGTATTTCCCTTTCATCCTCCATCAGCCCCAAGCAGGCTACAACACACACATGTATACCCCACATGCACACATCTTTCCTATCCCTGCTGACTCTCATTAAATTCTGTTCTATAACTTGATTTACTACTACTTAATTTCCCCCCCACCCAGGGAACTCTCCCTTCTCTTTTTTTCTCACCTGTGGCTTACCCCATCCACCCATCCCTCCCTCCTTATTTCTTTATAGATTTTGAAGGGTGCTATACCCTTCATGATATTTATGTAGTGTTGCCTTGAATCCATTCCCTATAGGAGTAATTTTCAGAACTATGAGCCCTCCTCCCTCTTCTAATAGTCTGTGTCTATTCTTCCTCTGTACCTCATTTGTATAGCATGATTACTATTTTTACCTTAAATCTGCTAGCCTTTTTTTTAACTACCCTATTGTTGATGTGAATCTTAAACATAAACATATTTAAATTGTTTTTTCTTGTTTCTTGCAAAATTTTCTCTTTGATCTGGGAATTTCAAAATTTGGCAGTAATATTCCTATGTGTTTTCCACAAAGGATCTCTTTGAGGTGATAGGTGTTCCCCCCCCAATTTCTACTTCTCCCCATGTTCTATCACTCCAAAACAATTTTCTAGAATTATTTCCTGAATTATTGTGTCAAGATTCTCTTTTTGGTTATAATGTTCTGGCAATCCAATTATTCTTATATTTTCTCTTCTTGATCTGTTCTCCAGAACAATCGTTTTTCTTATGTTTCACATTTTGTTCTATTTTCTCATTCTTTATAATCTGCATCATTATTTCTTGGTCTCTCATAGCTTCACTGGCTTCTCCTTGCCCAGTTTTAATTTTCAAAGAGTTATTTTTATCTTTCAGACTCTCTACTTCCTTTTCTAATTGGTTAAGTTTTTTTTAATAATCTTGCTTTTCTTGATAGTTTTAATTTTTTTCTTCAGTTTTTCCTCAAATGTCTCTCATTTGATTTTTGAATTCTTTTTTGAATTCTATAAATATTCTCTGGGCAAGGAGCCATTTCACATTACTCTGGAGTAGAAGCTTTTTTTTTTTAAACTAGTGTCCTCCTCTGAAGATGAACCCTGATCTTCCTTGTTCCCATAGATATGTTTCAATGGTGGGCTTTTTTCTTTGCCAGTTCATTTTTTTTTCAATAAGAGGTATTAGTGTAAGCACCTCTTATGCTAGGTTGAGGGGATGATTCCTGAAGCTTCCCATCAGCTCTCCACTCTGACCAGGAACCATAAACCAAGAGCTCCACCCTGCTGCAAGTGCCTACAGCCAGCAGTACTCCTGCCCCACTGCTTCTGCACTCACCAGGTGCTGGTTCCTTCTCACCCAAGTGAATCTCAGTGCATCTCAGCAGCACAGGTTGAGCTGGCATTACCAACCAGCCGAGGTTCCCTCAGTCTTCCTGTACTCAAACCCTCAGGTAACAAACAATTTGGGAGGTGAAAGTCTCTGTGGTTCCTGCTGAGGCGGCAGCCACAGCTGGGAGAGATTCCCACTTGATGTTTCTGCAGAGCTATCCTAGAGATGTTTGCCCTTCAGATAAGTTAATCCCAGCCCAGGCTCTTTCTTCAGGTCTTGCTGGGTTGTACTAGGAAGACCCCTGTTCTACCCCAAGACTTCTTGGTTTTTCATCAGTCTTTGTTCACTCTGAGGCACAAATTTATTCTATTTGTGGGGGAAATTGGGAGAGTTTGAAATTTACCAACCTACTCTGCCATCTTCCCAGAATCATCACCCAACTCTGGAGTTTTTTTAAACCAATAAAATCAGGGATTTTTTTTTCTCTAGGTAGTATCATTACTGGACACCAGTATTCCTTTGCCATGGTTATGCAGAAAAATAAAGAACTATAGAGTTCTTTCTCTTTGTGTATGCAGAAGTCATGAATACTTCATACTCATAAAAGCCAATGTATCTCATCAACTATGTCAGGAGCCCTCTCCACAGATCTGTGTTATTGGAAACATCCATGGCCTGGGAGCAATCCAGAATCTTAGCATTATTGGGTTAGGATCTTCCCTGTCACCAAGACATGCAAGTAGAGAGGCTTACAAGTATCACTTTCTGGTGGAAGCATGTCAGTGTTTCAGTGCCAAATGAATTATTTTCAGAGCCTTCAATAAAAGCGGTCAATCAATGACATTAAATTATCAGCTGAACCTGAAATCATTTTAATGGCAAATTCTAAAATGTTATTGGCTTTTTATCCCTGCCAATTTTCATTCCTTCTGTATATCCATAAATCTGTCCAAGCCCAAATCCTTTTGCTATCAGTTGTTTAATCAGAATTATATTTGTATTCATTAGGCATATTTTTGATTATGTATATGTAATACCACATCAGTCAAATCACTTTAGCTTGATTTGAAGAATGTAGCTTTTTTTTGTTGTTTGACTTTTTCTTTTAAATTCATTCTTTTATTGTTGAGTGTAGAGAGCTTTAACAGTTTCTGGGTTACTTTCTTGTACTTATGACAAACTTTTCTATGTAATTTGATGGAACTCTACTTAATACTAACTTCCTTACAAAAGAACATGTTTTCAGAGATTATATCTGGAGTATTGACCTGGTTTTAGTTTTTCTTAATTAACTAACATTTTTTCTTTCTCACATTTTCTTTCCCACTCCTCTCAACTGAATTAAAAAAGACAAAAAAATTCATCACAAATATGCATGGTCAAGTGAAGCAAAGCCCCTGGTTGGCTGTATCCAAAGTGAGGTTTACTTTCTACATTTTAATTACATCAAATCTCTGCCAGAAGGTGGATGGTGTGCTTTATCTTTGGTTATCTGGAGTTATGCTTTATGAATACACTGATCAGAGCACTAAAGTTTTTCAAAGTAGTTATTGTATAAATTGCTCCTCAGATTCTGCTTAATTCACTTTGAATCCATTCATATAGGTCTTCCTAAGTTTCTCTGAAAGTGTTATTGGTCTCTTTTTGTAGACTTTAGAGATCCTCTGGTCCACATCCCTCATTTTAAAGATGCAGAAACTGAAACCCAGAAAAGTGATACGATATGTCTAGAGTTAAAGAGATACTTAGTGACCACTTTAAGACATCAATAAAAATCTCCAAACTCCTAGTCTTTTGCCCATTCTAATCTATTGTGGCTTTTCAAATTTTAAGTAGGCAAGAGGTGAAAAATATATGCATGATTCCAGGTTGAAAAGAGTCATAAGAATCTTAGGAAATAATCAGAATTCTGATGGAATTCTGATCTTATTGCAGTAGCTACTACTACCATTTCTGTAGATCCTAAACTTCCTCTTATTGTGTAACTCTTTGCAATATCGTCTATGAATTTTCCACAAAGGAATCTACCCATCAAAGTGGACTTCTTCCTCTAGGATTTATAATACTTTGAAAATGCCAAGCAACACTTAGCCTGAGTTACTCTTATTCCTCAGTCTAATTATATAACCAGCCCATTTTCTTTTCTGACCAATCATTTCCCTGATATTTCTTTTTTTTTTCTGGTTATATATGTACATTCATTTTTTTAAAACACTTTTCTTTATGGATCATGTTTGAAGAGAAAAATCAGAAAAAAGGGAACAACCATGAGAGAAAAAACAACAGAAAAAAAGTGGGAGGGTGGTAAACATAGTATGTGTTGATTTACCTTCACTCTCCATAGTTCTCTCTCTGGATGCAGATGGCATTTTCCATCCAAAGTTTATTGGGATTGCCTTGGATCATTGAACCACTGAGAAGAATCAAGATTTCACAGTTGATCATCACACAATCCTGATGTAACTGTGTACAATGTATTGCTGGTCTGTTTGTTTTGCATCAGTTCATGTAAATCTTTCCAGACTTTTCTAAAATCATTTTCTAAAATTCATTTTATAGAAAATAATATTCCATTACTTTCAAATACCAGCCATTCTCCAACTGATGGACACCTACTCATTTTCCTATTCTTTGCCACCACAAAAAGAGCTGATATAGATATTTTTGCATGTGTGAGCCCTTTTTCCTCAGACCCAGTAATGACACTGCTGGATCAAAGGGTATATACACTGTATTATAACCCTTTGGGCATAGTTCCAAATTGCTTTCCGGAATGGATGGATCATTTCACATCTCTACCAGCAATGTATTAGTGTCCCAATTTTCCCACATCTCCTCCAACATTTTAATGGCATTTTTATGCCAATGCTTGCGTACAAGTTACCATAAGGTAATATGATATAGCCTATTTGAATCCTTCATTGTTTTGTGAGTCATACAGAATTTTTTGTTCTTCAAACATTTTGATGTTCCATATTTAGCAACCATATAGCATCACCAGAATATTTCTGTTGAAAATATGAGAGGGCCTATAGATATCTCAAACTCACCATTTCCAAAACAGAAATCATCTCTTCCCTGAATCCTCTCCTCTTCTGAGACTCTCTATTACTGTCCAAGGCCCCACTATCCTGTCACATACACTTGCATCTTCAACCCTTTTCTCAAACTCACAGAACATATCCAATTCATTGACAAATCTTGTCATTTCTACCGTCAGAAAATCTCTCATATAAACAAAATAATCATTAATTATAATAGTCTAGGTGAAGGTGGAAGGATCTCAAGCAAGACACTAATAGCACAAATGAGAGATCAGCCATACCTTGACAGTTAAGACAAAATTTTTAGGGGTTTGGACTATGGATGGACTGTTCCTTCTCCCAATACAGATGCATCAAACAGGCAAACTTCTGGGGATCTATGCCATGCCTTCAACAATATAATGCTAAATCACTGCTTCTCTTCATTCCCTTCACTCCTACCAACGAAAGTGAATAAATGTTTATTAAGTGCTTATGGTATGCCAGGCATTAGACATCTTACCCACCTTCCTCCTAATTCCTAATTAGGACTATGCTTCCAATATTTTTTAAACATACACCCCTGGGTTTATCTTTGATCAAGGTTATTGAGTTTCAAGAATATATTTCTTTTTTTAATAATAGCTTTTTGTTTTCAAAATGCATGCAAAGATAGTTTTCAAAATTCATCCTTGCAAAACCTTGTGTTCCAAATTTTTCTCCCTCCCTTCCCCCATTCTTCTCTCCTAGACAGAAAATAATATTTTATATGTTAAACATGTGCCATTCTTCTAAAGACATTTCTGTATTTATCATGCTGCTCAAGAAAAATCAGATCAAAAAGGAAAAAAAATGAGGAAGAAAAGAACAAGCAAACAACAACAAAAAGATGAAAACACTATGATGTGATCCACATTCAGTCTCCATAACCTTTTCTCTGGATGCAGATAGCTTTCTCCATTACAAGTCTATTGGAATTGTCCTGAATCACCTCATTGTTGAAAAGAGTCAAGTGCATCATAGTTGATCATCACATAATCTTGTTGTTCTCTTGGTTCTAACATTTACTTCACAGCATCAGTTCATGTAAGTCTCTCCAGACTCAAGTATATATTTCTTTGAAAAGGTTATACAACTCTTTGAACTTTCTATTTTTCTTAGTTCCCTGCAACACATGTTGGCTCATGAACTTCATTTATCATGATGTTATTTTAACTCACATTCATCACAAGCACTGCCAAAGGAGATGACCAGGTAGCTACTGGAATTACATTCCTTTTTGCCTTTGGGTACACAATAAAACCAATTCTTTCCATTCCCTTTTCTATCTCTCCAAAAAGAACTCACTCACAGGCTTATATGCTTTTTTTAATCCTTTAAATTAACTATTAAATACATGTTTGCAGATGATCTAAAAACTTGATTCTTTACATCCTTTCCCCTCTTTTCTGTTATTTTGCCACCATTGCTACAAAAGCAGAAATAGGTCACATGGGGCCAAGGGCCATTTTGTTTCTATTTTACTTTGTTCCATGGGCTGTCAAAGAATTGGTCACCTTGGGGACAAACTTTTGACTATGGTCCTCTCCTCACGTGGCTAAGCTAATTCTTTGGTAGAAGAAAATATAATAGCTGAACCTTACTCAGACTTCTCCCCTGGAAGACATTGAACAAGTTTACATTCTGCTGGTATATTGGTAGCCATTTGTTATCTAAGCATGGATTTCCATAATTTTTTTGCTCAAATAAATCATTTGTTAATTCCTATACATTTTGCAGGTATTAGCATTACCCTTCTAGTGACTCCCCAGAACTCTTTCTTACAGATCACTTTGTAAACTTCTCCTCCCAAGAATTCTCCTGATAGACAAAAAAAATTCTCTCAATCCCTAAGTCTACATCACATGTGAAGGATGTCATGGGCCATTTTTTGTGAGAGAAAGATAGGTTATGCAGAGGAAAAGAGGCATATCAACGAGTAGTGACATGCCAATTTTTTTATGGGTAAGCCAGGAGCTTTTGCTCTTCTATTTCCTTCTTTACATTACCCTATTCAAAATGAATGTGAAAATCATGTCATCAACACTTGATGCTATATGTGTGTATGTATATATACACAAACATGTGTGCACATGTTTAAAATAACCCATCCTTTATTGTTCTCGCTCATCTCTTTCTTTTCATATATATTTCATGTATATTCACTATAAATATATATGTATATGTATATGTAATTAGAGATATTTACATATATTCAGATGTTCCACAAGTGTTCCTAAAAAGCTTGCAAAAATAAATCAACTATAAATGGCCTAAGGAAGCTATTTATAGGAACCCTACAGTGGAAATGTCTGTAAATTTTAAAATCCATATATACATTCATTAGTAAGGATTCCATGTCAAATGTATGTAGTTATACTTTTATATGCTTTTATATATGCTTTTAGTGAGAATTCTTAAAATAATACACCATGTAATGGATTTAGAGGTTAATTGTTGACATGCTCTTCTCAATTACATTCATGTTCTAGAAGAAAAGATCTTGCAAATTGAGGGGTATATTTAAAACTAACCAGAAAGACTCCCTCCTATGTCAGGGAGGGAGACAGGGAAGAGAAAATAGAGAAGAAAATGCCAAACTATAGCAGACCTTACAAGTGCCATGGTGGGAGAAAAAAGAATTAATTGTTTCTTTTATCCAATCTGTTCTTATTTTGTTTCATTTTTTTGTTGCTATCTGAAGTCAGCTTTGAAATGGACTCCATAAAAAGAACCTTCAGAAAATGTGTCCATTTTAAAGTTTTTTCAAGAAAATAAGAAAGAAAAAAAAAGATTACATATAAAACCCAAATCAATCTGAGTTCAACAGAAATAACTGTTTTCTGTTGGTGGAAATCCATTTGGTTTTCAGGGAAAAGACAAATATATAACTTACACGCTTCCTCTCTTTAAGAAAGCTCTATTCTACTTTGCAAGATGGACTTACAAAAGAGATGAGTTAGGGGGTCAATACAAAGGATCCTAAATTTTGCAGGAGCATACACTGCAGGGTTCCTTTTTAAAAAAGCATCTTCCCTAAGGCATTTGAAATTGATTTTTTATATATAAATTCATTTCACAACTTTTAAAGAACATATTTATTGCATAAAGGAACAACTGAACAAAGAAAAGTATATTTACTTGCATGTATTCATATGAAATAAATATATAAGTTCAGTATATACACATATACATGTATTTATATGTGTATATGACCATGTATATTCATACATGTTGAGGGAGGGAGGGATACTAAGCCCATTAAAGGGTTACTTTAAGAAAAAGAAATTTAATAAAGGAATGGGCCATATCATATCACTGAAAGCAGCTTGGACATAGTGTACACTAAATTAATGCTTGAGTAAATGTCTTCCTTTCTATTCAGTGTGTGGGTTTGGTGGTTAAGGGACTGAACTTGAAATCAGAAAGACTTGAGTTCAAACTCTGCCTTTGACATTTACTGGTTGAGCAATCATGAGCAAGTTATTTAACACACCCTTGGTTTCCTCATATATAAAATAAAAGAGTTGAACTAGGTAGCCTCTAATTTTCCTTCTAAATCTTAATATGGGAATCACAGATTCTCTAAACAGAGATGAAAGGCCTTATTTAATGCATTTAAAAACAATGCATAGAATTTCTATTGGGCTTATATCCCAAAGAGATCTTAAAGGAAGGAAAGGGCCCCACATGTGCAAGAATATTTGTGGCAGCCCTTTTTGTAGTGGCTAGAAACTGGAAACTGAATGGATGCCCATCAATTGGGGAATGGCTGAACAAATTATGGTATATGAATGTTATGGAATATTTTTGTTCTGTGAGAAACGACCAGCAGGACGATTTCAGAGAGGCCTGGAGAGACTTGCATGAACTGATGCTGAGTGAAATGAGTAGAACCAGGAGATCATTATACACGGCAACAACAATACTATATGACGATCAATTCTGATGGACATGGCTCTCTTCAACAATGAAATGTTTCAAACTACTTCCAATTGTTCAGTGAAGAAAGCCATATACACCCAGAGAGAGGGATGTGAAATGTGGACCACGGCATAACATTTTCATGCTCTCTATTGATGTTTGCTTGCATTGTGTTTCCTTTCTCTGATTTTTCTTTCTTGTAGATATGATTTTTCTTGCACAAAAATGATGTGTGGAAATATGTATACATATATTTGATTTGTCAAGTATTTTAACATAATTAACATGTAGTGGATATCCTGCCATCTAGGGGAGGGGTGGAGAGTAGGGGGGAAAAATTGTAACAGAAAGCTTTGTAAGGGTTAATGTTGAAGAATTATCCATACATATGTTTTGCAAATAAAAAGTTTAAAAAAAGAAAAAATTTTAAAAAGAAAAAAAGAAATAACATATGACGTTTAATAATTCTTAACTCATGATCCTAAGATATCTACAGGACAGAATATTCTAGGAATTGGAAGAGGAATAGAAGTCCATCTGAATTGATCCCACTAGGAAAGAGATGGTTCAGTTTTGCAGAAAGAGAGATTCCAAAAGAGAGAAATAAGGAGGAATAGAAAATAATCTTATTGAGGAAAGAAATCATACTTGAAGATACACCTAAGAAATTATGAGAAGACTGGCCTAGGATAAAAACAGAGGGTTTGGCCTTAAATAAAGTTTATGTACTGTTTATTAATGGATTATATCCTAGCTAACAAAATGTCTCCTGTCCACTAAAATATGTGTCTTGGTTCCTCCTACGTGATGGAAAGTTGCTGTCTCTACCATCATCCTCAATAGCTTGCACCTGGGTCCCATTCAAATGAAGTGCACATAAACCTAAGATGAACAAGAAACGGTAATTGATGGAGTCACTGAAGTGCAGAGAACAGCAAAAGATTTTAATGTGCTTAAGCCAACAAGAGAATCATCAGCACTGAAAATAAATGAGAGGACTGAGAATAAAGGACTCATGGGGAATTTTTTGGAACTGTAACATTTCATCCACTTCCTGCTTACAGTCAAACTGTAACATAACTTGATACTGGAAATGACAAACCTGGTTCTTTTCAGAATAACTATCATTTATTTTCAAGGAAACATTTGAGCTCAGGCCCATTTCAACTTCACGGAAATATCTGTCAAAGCGCAGAGAAGAGAGTCACTTCTAACAAGATGCCTGAGCTTCTCCGGTGCACTGGGACCAACTGTATCTTGTAAGGCTTGGGTCCTGGACACAATTCAGAATCCTACCATTTCCTCCTGTCTTGAGTATATTGTTTCAGTTGTTGGTTATTAGATGGCTCTGGATTTGGAGGTATTCTGCATAAGAATGTAATCTGTAAAGTGAAATATAATCTATCTAGTTGGTCTGTATTCAACATTGCCAATATCTCAGTAAAGAAAAAGTCTGAATAGATTATTATTTGTGAATGTAATATAATTATTGTTCTTGTTGTTCAGGAATAAATAGGAGGAACTCAGAAAACATGGGACAATTAATACAGATAGATACTAACAAATATATATATATATATAATGTGCATATATATACACATATGGGTATACATATATACAAATATTTCACTACAGCAACATAAAAGAAAAGGTCACTAAAAGGAAACTAAACTGAATAACTGAAAATGCAGAAATAATGCCTAAGAAAATAATGGAATAGGCTTTCATCCTCTTGACAGAGATATGGAAAACTACTAAGGCAGAATGATGTGTATTATAAGACTGGTTTGTTGGTTACAACCTGTATTTCTTGGTTATAAATTGGGTACAATTTGGGGAGAAAGGTAAGGGCACATAGATAATATTTCTTCTCTCTCTGTCTCTCTGTCGCTCTCTCTGTCTCTCTGTCTCTCTCTGTGTCTCTGTGTCTCTGTCTCTGTCTCTGTCTCTGTCTCT
>JAJPUD010003453.1:26425-56736 GCA_023553655.1 Myrmecobius fasciatus
TGTCTCTGTCTCTCTGTCTCTCTCTGTCTCTCTGTCTGTCTCTCTCTCTCTCTCTCTCTCTCTGTCTCTGTCTCTCTCTCTCCTTCCCCCACCCCGATCCTTCCCATCTCACCCAGCCTGCAAGCACAGCAGCTTTTCCCAGCTTAATCCCATTGCTGCTATTCAGCATGGAAGTTTTGACCTGATCTATTATGGATAAATTATAGATGTGGTTTACCCCTTGTTACACAGACTATTGGCCCTCTGATCCACAAATCTTATAATACTAGTGAAGGATTTAATTGGCTGAGCACACTATTCTTCAAAATTCTCAAATTCAAACAATCTACCTGCTTCCTCCTCCTGGTAGCTAGGGTTATCAATACCAACCTGTCCAACATGAAGTGGTATTTCTAGAAATAACTGTGATATAAATACAAAAAAGCATCATCAATAAAATTAATTTTAGTTACAGGAGGAAAAGTATTGGTTTCAGAATCAAGACAGGTGACTTCAAATCCTTTCTAGCTACATCATTTAACATGTCACTTAATTTAATTTTTCTGCTCTTCATTTATCTAATCTGGTAAAATGGAAGTGCTGATACTAGAACCTGGAGCCAGGAAGATCTGAGTTCAAATCTGACCCCAGACACTTACTAGTTAGGTGATCTTGGGCAAGTCACTTAATCTCTATTTGTCTTAATCCAATGGAGAAAGAAATGGCAACCCACTTTAGTATCTTTGCCAAGAAAAAACCCCACTGACAGGATGGCCCAGGAGCGGGCATCACAAAAAGTTAAACTTGGCTAAACGACTGAGCAACAACAAAATATCTAAAGTACCCATCTCACAAGGTTTTAGTGAGGCTCAAATCATATATTGCATCAGAATATAAAACATTTTGCAGGTTTTAAATGTCTATTATTATTATTATTATTATTATTGTCATTATCATTATGGAGTTCTTTGATTAAAGAACTAAAGTCATGAACTTTCCTATTCAAAATTCAGTGTTAGAATTAACTTCTGAAACAACCCAGACTTCCTCTAAGGTTGTGGCTGCTTAGTTCCTTTGACCAAATGCAGACAATCCTACAGAATGCTTGCTTCTCCTTTGAAGTCAGAAATTACTCTCTTCATAATGCTATGTTAACGATCAAAGCTGTTATGAATACATAAGATCAACAATAACTATAATGATTTCTGCTTTTTCCCTTCTGCTGGAAGAGATCATCAAAGCACTGAAGGAAATCAGCAGATGAATATTATTCCCAATGACTGCCTTTTGAATATCCCTCTAAGAGTCAAGTAGATTTCTATGCTAGGGAGAGGGCTAAGGGGAAATGAGAGAGAGAGAGAGAGAGAGAGAGAGAGAGAGAGAGAGAGAGAGAGAGAGAGAGAGAACGAGAGAGCTCTATGCACTATTTATTAAAACACATTTTAGTTTTTAGTCATGCCTCTTTGTAACTCCATTTATACTTTTCTTTTGTTGTTGTTATTGTTGTTGAGGCAATTGGGGTTAAGTGACTTGCCCAAGGTCACACAGCTAGGACATGTTAAGTGTCTGAGAACAGATTTGAACTCAGGTTTTCCTGACTTCAGGGCTGGTGCTCTATCCACTACTCCACCTAGCTGCCCCCATTTATACTTTTCTTGACAAAGATACTGGAATAGTTTGTTCCTTCTCCAGTTCATTTTACAGATGAGGAAACTGAGGCAAACAGGGTGAAGTGACTTCTTAAGGGTCACACAATTTGTAATCTGAGGACAGATTAGAACTCAAGTGGATGAGTCTTCTTGACTTTGTCACTGTGTCAACTAGCTGTCCCATTATATGAAGTTTATATTAGAAGGACACAATGGATTCCATGCCGGATTTGACCTATATTGAAATTCAGCCACTAACACTAGTTATGTGACCTTATACCCCTTAACCTTTACTGACTCAGGATTTATGGAGGACTTATCTACTTAGTCAATGATGGGTTGTCTTATGACAAATCATAGGTAGAGTGAGTTCCCATATGAGGAATTCCTCACGTTAAGGAAATCCAAAATCACAGCTCCTTTCTATATTTTTGGATTTGGAAAGTACTATACTAAGCACTGCTTTTAAGGGCAGGAAGTATATTTTATTTACATAAAAAGATCATTCAACAAAAAAAATTTGAAGTGGAAGACAGCACTAATGAGAGAGATCCAGAAAGATTTTACTTAAGGAGTGATAGTTGGGTTGGTACTATGAATTTGCTGTCCTTCATACATGGAGGGCGATTCTAATGACGATGGTTTTGTGCTAAGAAAAACCATCACATATACTCTTTCTCCAACTTTTTGTTTGTAACAAAAACCTTTCACTATTATAATGGCTTAAAAGTGTTAATGGCCATGGAACTACATGAATATAGAGAATTCTGTGATCAGGATCTAGTTAGCCTGATATTCAAGAAGCTGAATGCAGCCAATCTGTGGCCCTATCTGAAGAGATCCACCCAAATAATGGACCATGTATACAATGAATTTATGAAGCTAACAATGTATTGACTTTAATATGAGGGAGAGGATTGGGAGTCCCAGCAATCTGGGGTTGGCTCCTGACAGTTCAACATTTTTATCATTTACTTGGAAAAATGAACAGATGATATATCATTAAATTAACAGATGACACAAAGTCAGGTGGGCTGACATACTGGATAACAATTTGGATACCAAAAGATATTGATAAGCTAGCAGGTGTTGGCTTACTAAAGCTCAAAGGCCAAATCTATCCTGCCACTTATTTTAGCTCATCTATGAGCTAAGAAGAATTTTAAATACAATAAGGCTCTTTTTAATGTAAAAAATATTCTTAGCTTACATATCCTAAAAAATAGGCAACAAGTTATACTTGGCTCAGAGGCCATTGTTTGTTGACCCCTGGACTAGAGCAGTGGGCTGAATCTAAAAATATGAAATTCAATAGAGACAAATATAAAAGTCTTACATTTATGTTTTGAGAAATCAACTTCTCAATTATAGGACAGGGAAAAATGGATACACAGCAGTTTGTCAGAAAAATATCTGTGAGTTTTGGTGGACTGAAAACTCCATATGTGTCAGCAGTGTGAAGTAGAAGTAAAAAAAATAAAACAAAAAAGGATCACATCTAGGACTGATGAGTTGAGGAATGTCCCACCATATTGACTTGCTTAGACCTTATCTAGAATATTGTGCTCTGCTCTAACAGTTCCAGGTTAAAACAGATTGAAAAACAGAGGTGTGTCCAAGGAAATAACAATCAGGATAGTGAAGGATTTTGATGAGTTCATGTAATATGAAGATATGCTGAAGAAATTTGGTGTGCTTAGCCTAGGGAAGAATCAAGAGGGTTGTAATAGCTGCCTTCTGGTATTAGATGCACTCCTGTCACTTAGAAGGAGAATGTAGAAATTATGAAGACACAAATTCAGGCCTGATGTCAAGGAGGATATCTCCCATTTAGAGCTGTTCCAAAGTGGAATGGGTTGCCTTGATCTTCATTGGGGGTCTTCAAGCAAAGATCTACTAGGTATCAGATATGTTCCCGTGGGTATTTTTCTCCAGAAATGGGCTGAACTGAGGTCCCTTCCAATAAAGCTCGAAATTTGGGGACAAAATGGAGGAGATGTATGGACTTCTATAACTACATGTCTTACTAAGACCAAGTTAGGCTAGATTCAAAAGTTATTTGAAGGCACTGTGGCCTCCTTAACTTTGAGGTTAGATAGCAGAAAGCAAAGATAGCAGCAGCACAGCATGGTAGAATGAAGATTATTTTGAAATTCAAAGGATCTGAGTTCATATCCTTGCCATGCCACATGGTATCAAGGCAACCTGGATCCTGCATGAGGTTTAATTGATCACTTAGAGCCCAAGGACTTAGGACCTTTTGCTAAAATCACATTCCAAAAAGTTCAAAAAGATAAAGTCAGTAAGAACTCTGGCACAGAGATAAAAATCAGTCTACAAGCAGGTTCTCAGAGGTCCCAGGAACTTTCTACTAAAGTCCTAAAAGCCACCTAAACGCCTGGAGGATCCTTAGATGAGTCCCAGCTTGTTCTCCTAGGGACAAAAGTGAACCCAAAGTGCCCCTAGGTCTGAATCATAACTTTATCTGCTCAGAACAGTCCCCTAAGGTGCTATAAGAATGAGGGTAGAGGGATCAACACACACTTCTTCAGGTTTACCAGTTTTTTGGTCTATAAAATAATTTTACCTTTCTAAGGCTTGGTTTCCTCACTTGGAAAAATAGAAGGATGGGTCAAAGTCATTTCTGAGGTCCATTCTAGTTTCTTATATTCTTTGATTTTAATTTATAGAATATACTAAAAGGAACTTTTTACAGAGCCTCCTTCCTAGATAGCTCTCTTAATTCTTTACCTGTGAGTTGTTATTGTTATTTTGTTTCAGTCACATCTGACTCATTGTATCCCATTTGGGGTTTTCTTGGCAAAGATACAGGAGTCATTTGCCATTTCCTTCTGCAGCTCATTTTACAGACGAGAAAACTGAGGTATACAGGGTTAATTGATTTGTTCAAGGTCACACAGATAATATATATCTAAGGCCAAATTTGAACTCAGTAACATCAGCCTTCTGACTCCAGGCTTAGCACTCTATAAAGTGTGCCTCCTAGCTACTCCTCCTTATGCATTAGCTTCTCCCAAAATTTTTCTATACATATTATCTTATTATAGTCTAGTACTAGTCTAGTACTCATCAGTCTCTCACTCTCTCAATTAGGAAGTCCCTTGATCCCCTAATTCTCTTCTCTTCATTAAGTAGATCTAATAGACTCATAATTTTTACAAGAAAGGAATAATAGGTGCTAAGTATCTGCTTCTTCATCTCTCAGGGTCAAAGTACAATTTATTCACATCTCCTATGCTTAGCATAGAACCTTGCACACAGAAAGGGCTTAATAAATGCTTGTTGCTTGTTTGATCAATTGATCTCGGAAGTTTTTACTGCATACTCATTAGGATCACATTCCATGTCCCTTTTCACATCAAGTAATTTTTTTTCCAGAGCATTTTGGCCATGATATAAAGTCAAAAAGTAGCTAGATAAAAACCAGATATAATTTTAGTGAATCCCACCTGTCAGATTGGCTAAAATGACAGGAAAAGTTAATGATGAATGTTGGAGGGGATGTGGGAAGGCTGGGACACTGATGCATTGTTGGTGGAACTGTGAACGGATCTAGGCGTTCTGGAGAGCAATTTGGAACTATGCTCAAAAAGTTATCAAACTGTGCATACCCTTTGACCCAGCAGCATTTCTATTGGGCCTATATCCCAAAGAAATCATAAAGGAAGGAAAGGGCCCCAAATGTGCAAGAATGTTTGTGGCAGCCCTTTTTGTAGTGGCTAGAAACTGGAAACTGAATACATTGTCTTCAATTGGAGAATGGCTGAATAAATTATGGTATATGAATATTATGGAATATTATTGTTCTGTAAAAAATGACCAGCAGGATGATTTCAGAGAGGCCTGGAGAGACTTGCATGAACTGATGCTGAGTGAAATGAGCAGAACCAGGAGATCATTATACATGGCAACAACAATACTATATGACGATCAATTCTGATGGACATGGCTCTCTTCAACAATGAAATGTTTCAAACCACTTCCAATTGTTCACTGAAAAAAGCCATATACACCCAGAGAGAGGGATGTGAAATGTGGACCATAACATAACGTTCTCATACCCTTGATTGATGTTTGCTTACATTGTGTTTCCTTTATCTGATATATCTTTTGTGTAGATACGATTTTTCTTGCACAACAATGATAAGTTTGGAAATATGTATACATATATTCGATTTGCCAAGTATTTTAACATAATTAACATTATCCTGCCATCTAGGGGAGGGGTGGGGAGTTGGGGGGGAAATTTGTAACAGAAAACTTTGTAAGGGTTAATGTTGAAGAATTACCCATACATATGTTTTGCAAATAAAATAAACTTTTAAAATAAATAAATAAATAAATAAAATATATATACAATTTTAGTGAATCCAACTCCCAAGTTTTTCCCAGATAAGAATTTAGGTACTTAGGGTGTCATAATTCTTTCAATGCAAAGACAGAAAGGATTGGGTGATTGATTAGTTCAATCTTCTTACTTTATAGGTGAGAGAACTAAGAGACATGGCATAGTGGACACTATGAAGTTCAAAACTAGTGTCAGACACTTACTAGTTGTGTGATTCTGGGCAAGTCAGTTAACCTGTTTGCCTGTTTCCTCATATGTAAGATGAGATTAATAATAGCATTTTCCTCATAGTTGTGAAAATCAAATGAGATATTTGTAAAGTGTTCAGCACAGAGCCCGAAACATAGTAGATGCTATATAAATGTTTATTAGTAATGATGATGATGATGGTGGGGTGATGGTGATGGTGGTGGTGATGGTGCTGGTGCTGGTGGTGAGAAAATATTGCAGAGCAAAGGAACTGGCTCTTTAGACTCTGCTGAGTCAGACATTCTTTTCCTTAGTATGTCTACCCAGATTTCGCAAGAAAGCACATTACTCCAAAGAAATCCCCTTGAAGTACACAATCCTTTTTCTCTCCTCCCATCACTGTGTCTAGTCTATTATACCTCTAAGAATGAGCAAGAAGAAAACCATTTACATCAAAGCTTCTTTAATTTTTTTCACTAGCGATCCTTTCTTGACCAAGATATTTTTACATGCCCCCATTCATCTAGGGATATGAAATAAGTATACAAATTAAATATTTGCTGATAATAAATAATAATTTCATAACTTCCACTTTCAGTTATGAGATCCCATATGGAATTGTGACCCACAGTTTAAGAAGCCAGGATACATTGCCTTAGATTTATAAATCCCCACTTGAGGTTTTTGAACAAAATAGGAGTTTATGAAAATGAAAGAGAGTATATAGAGTAGAACTTATATAGAGATGAGCATAAGCAGTTCTACTGACCTTCTACAGCATCATAATAAATACTTTTAAAACTATTACAGCAATGATTTAAATAAACAGATGTGCCTGAGCAGGTTTCAATGGATGGAACCTCAATGGCCAATTTAGGATTTCTCTTTTGCTTGGTTGAGATGGACCTGGAAAAGGCTATTCTGGACCAAAATAGAGATCAAGTCTTACCCTAGGGGATTCTTAAGTATTATTGAAATAAAGCTAGATCCACAAAAGCCTAAAGTAAGGCAGAGGTGAGAAAAATATCTATGCCAGTATGTGGTTCTCAGTGTCAACACTGGGAGTGCTCCAGACCTATATGGTCCCTCATCCTGCTGCAAAGTGGACCCTATGCCATTTGTATCAAATCCACTTAAGATCTGGCTGCTAACACAAGCAATTTCTTTTCCTTAGACTTTTAACTTGAGTGTACCTATTATATTGCATTTGCAGGATGTTTTGTTTCATTTAACATTCATTTTTATCTTGGCAAAATCCCAGCTACAAAATGAAAATGAAACTGAGCCCTGATCCCAGCTAATCCAACCTTTTCATTTCACTCTAGATATCCCTTGTCTTCCTTGTCTTCTCCAGAACTTGTAGAACTCAAACTTATGTCTGTAGAGAATTTGTACATTCTTTATTTCCAGCAAACTTCCTTTCTACCTCTTTTCTTCAAATGACATTCCATCTCCCACTTTTGTGTCTTTATTCATGTACTACTTCCTCCCCCTGTGACCCTGTATATCTGGAATATATTCTTCACCTATATCTCTTTAACTTCCTATTTCCTTTAAAACAGATGTCAGAAATCCTTTCCAATAGCATATGATACCATTCTGCATCTTCTTGGTTGTTAGGATCCTTAACCTCTTGAAACTGCATTGAATTATTTTGCATGTACTTTGTAGTAATCTATGTGAGCATTAATTATATAAATAGCAAACTCCCTGGTCTACTTTGACTACACAGAGCAAGCCACCTACTGTCCTGACCTGAATCCTTGATACTTCTGAGAAAATGTGACTCAGTGATAAAAGTATGTAGTACACTGGCAATTTCCAAACCCTAGATAGTTCCATGGTATTCTCCCAGTCCTGTAATATCAGCTTATATCCTTTCAATACTGAACTATGTTTTCCCAGAATTGCCAAGGTACAGAGTCAACATTCCAAGAATTGTGTTCCTTTCCAAAGGGGCCAAGCAGGACTGTGGTTTATGTCCTGTTTCATATGTACATGTTGCATCTCTTCCTTTAGAATATAAACTCCTTGAGGGAAGAGAATTATTTTTATATTTGTATCATTATCACCTAGTATAACAACTGATGAAAAGTAATAGCTTAATAAGTGAATTTTGATTATTGGATGAATGGATAATGACCCACATCCCAAAGCTAAACATTTCAGCCAAAAAAATCCAAGAATTCTGTGCTAATGCATACAAATATATCAATTTTAAAGTCTTTTATCATGTGTTTGATATAATGTACAGATTCACTGCTTAATTTTCCTTGTCTTCTTCATTATTATATATCACTGTATATAACACTATACAAAGTTTAGCTTTCTATACAAGGCCAAGTGTTTAAAATAATGAGATCAAAGAAAACCCAGCTGAGATGCTCAATGAATCCTGCTTTGTGAACTCAAAGTTATTCTGTTCTCTTTTTTAAGTGGAACTCACATAACTTTAAAACATATATACATACAACCATACACACAATTGTGAGCAGCTTCTCTATGAGGATTGCCTTCTTTGCTATAACACATTCAGAGATTTTCCTGTTCCTTGTGTGTTTTTTAAAAAATACAACCAAAAATAATAATTAAAAATAAAATTTAAAAATACCATTATGGGTGCTCAAAAGTAGGATTCATGAATCAGCTGATTTCTCAGTTTGGTTTGGAAATGTGTTGAAGTAGAGAAGCTTTCTTCACATTCACTCTGAGGAGGCAGAGGTAACAAATCAACTTATGAACACAAGCAGTCCCAATATCTACTGTGTGCACTGCACAGCTGTATATGCACCTGCCTCTGTAGCAATAAATGGAGAAATAGAAGACATCTTCCTTACCTTATACATGCTATCCATCTCACAAGGAAGAAAGAAAACCAATATCAAACAGCTGAACACCTAAAGGAAACACTTGCAAGGCTATATCTCAACAAGCAATAAATAATAATACAGCATATATGAAGTATGGATATGTTGAGGGAGGAACAAACTCACACAGATGAATACTATCACACAAAATCTGATTGAAGAGTTAGTAGAAGAGGTGAATTTTAGACTTAACTATAATAACTATGAGGGGTAGGGAATGCTGGAAAGGATAAGTAATTGTATCTCACATGGCATCTGCAAAGATGGGGAGACAAAGAATAGCAAGCAAATTACTTTGCTTACAATGGGGGATCATTAGAAAAAAATTATGGGAAAGTAGAATAATGATAACAACAATGGCAAGGTACTTACAGTATGCTGTTGTTGTTGTTCAACATTTTTGACTTGTGTCTGACTCTCTGTGATTTATTTTGGAAGTTTTCTTGTCAAAGATACTAGAAGCCATCTCCTTCTATGGCTCATTTCACAGATGAGGAAACTGAAGCAAACAGGATTAAATTGACTTGTCTAGGGTCACACAGCTCATAGGTGTCTGAGGCTGAATTCGAACTCAGGAGTTTCCTAACTCCAAATTCAGTATTGTCTACCATACAACCTGCGTACCTCACAGTGTGGCAGTAAAGAAGAGCTAAGGGGTATATAACCAGATGATAGAAACAAATCTCAAGAATCAAAAAAAAAAGGCTTTTGTAATTTAGTGGAAACGAGCACTATATCTGGAGTCAGAGAACTCATGTGGGTTTAAATCCAAGTTCCGCCTCTTTTTGTATGTCCTTTGATGTGTGGACACATCATTTCTGACATGAGGGAGACTGGACAGGATGAACTCTGGACTCCATGCTCATTTGAAAGAGAGGGGATAAGTTGGGGTCAAGGTGATTTGCCCTAATAAGTTGGCGAGCTGGAATTTGAACCTATTAAATTATCCTCACTTTCTCACCAATCTATCCTAGTGACAAGAAATACATATTTTCAAGATCCAGGACTCACAAATTTAAATCTAAAAAGACTGTCAGATGTCATCTAATGCAATCTAATTATGCAGATGGATAAACTGAGAGAATTCAGTTCATTCATTCAGGGAGGTGAATTGAATTTTCTAATTCAAACCTCTACTTCCAAGCCAGCACTCTTTCTATTCTATGATAATGCTTTCCTTTTCAGCAGCCATGTATTAATTAAACCTCTTCACTATGGAGGCAGGTAGGTTGCTCAGTGTGGGTAGAGCACTACTCCTGGAGCCAGGCAGAGCTCAGTTCAAATACGACCTCAAACATTCGTTAGTTGTGTGAGCCTAGGCAAGTCATTTAGCTTTTGTTTCTCCCAATCCATTGGTACAAATAGAAAATCGCTGCAGTATCTTAGCCAAGAAAACACCACACAGAGACATATGTAAACAACTGAACAACAACTTCGTCACTCTGCTGCAGCAGGGATCATTCTATATTCCTAGATTCATGTTTGACAACTAAGATCGATGTAGTGATTCTTATTTTTTATGATTATTACTAATAACTTGTATCCATAATCTTTCTCTTCTTAGATGACTTTTTTTATCCTGGTGAAAGCAATTTATACCCTGGGATACAGTGTCTCTCTCATTGCTTTAACAACTGGAAGTATAATTCTTTGTCTATTCAGGTAAGGAGAGGATGCAAACGGGTGGAAAAAGATAAGGGTTGGTGGCTTCTCAGTTTTATGTATCTATGAATATAAAAAGTAACTATGAAACAAGCATTCCCATGTCAAACACTTCTTTCCCTAGGGAGAATAGTGCATGTCAGTTAAGACTGCAAAGCATCCTCATAAAAATCAGAACAGATGGTTCTTCATATACCTCAGTACTGGACTAAAATACATTACTAACTCCCCCCTCTCCCATTTTAACATGCTGTCTTTTTCAAAGAAAATAGAAAGAACATTGATTTGGAGTGTCACAAATATGCATTTGAACTTCATCTCAGATCTTTCTTAGCTTTGTGTTCTTAAGCAAGTCATTTAGCATCTCAGAGTCTTAACTTCTTCAGCAGCTAAATGAGATTAATTATATTTATACTACTTACCTTAAAAGTTGTAAAAAAAAGAGCACTTTGTAAAACTGAAAGTGCTATGTGATTGTGAGCTAGTATCATTATTAAAGATGATGCTACAGACATACTTTCAATAGGATATTCAGTTCAAGAATTGTCTATTATACTTCTGACAAAGAAATTGCCTAATACTATATGTTAAAGATAAGTTGCCTATCTTCATTATGTTGTATTTCCTACACTAATAAAATAATAAAATGGATCATAAAATGGAGGGATAAAAAGATTGTACAGGATGGAAAGAAAGAGGAAGGGAAGAAGGAAAAGAAGGAGAGGGATGGAGAAAGAAAGGACAGAGGGAAAAGCAAAAAGAAGAATGTAGGAAAAGAAAAAAAAACAAGGAGAGGGAAGAAAAGGGAAGGGAGAAGAAATAGAAGGAGAAAGAGGGAAAGAAAAAGGAAATAAGTGGGAGGCAGAGAGGGAGAAAAGAATGATAGAGTTGAAGAGAGGGAGACCAGCAAAGAGGATGAGAGAGATGGGGAGGAGATGGAAAGAAAAGAGCAAAGGAGGGAGGCGAAAGATAGAGGGGGAGGAGAAAAATGGATAGAGAGGAAAAGAGAAGTCAGAGAGGGAGAGAAAGAAACAAGGAGAAAGAGAAAGATGGGGAAAGGGAGGAGGAGATGGAGAAGAGAGAGATGGAGAAAGAGGAAAAGAAAAAAAAACAGGAATGAGGGGGAGGGCAAGAGTGATGAAGGGAGGAAAGAAGGAGAGAGGCATATCTCCCTTTTGGGAAACATAAAAGAGGTGACATGGACCTTGCTATTTAAAAGCTTCCAACCTTTTTGGGCTTATGCCTTGAAGTGTGTGGGTTTTTTTTCCAGTAGTAGAAACATATTTAGGATAAACCATTCATATTTTCTCAATAGGCTATGTGATGTGTTCAAGATTACAGACATGGATTTAATGCAGCAAAAGACCTCAAAGGTCTTCTAATGAAATCTCCTCATTTTACAGATGGAGAAACTGAGGAAATTCATTTTAGAGATTAATATCAAGGACATGAAATGAATTGCCCAATTCAAATCTGGACCTTCTGAAACCAAATTCATTTCTTTTTCAATGGTTACTTCTCTGTGGCTAGTCAATATCAATTATACTGACCACCATCATGGAAAAGAAGTTCCATAAGCTAATTAATCCATCTGTGTACTGAACCCAAACCTAAGTCTCATTAGCAATGAATTCCAACTTAGTGTACTAACAATTTGGCTTTTACTAAAATATTCTTCCAGCGCCAAAAAACATATCAAATAAAATCAGTCATATGACCAGTGAATTATCTTCCAAAAAATAGAAGCACAGGGACTAAAGTATGATTCAATACTAATTCTTTTTTTATTTTTCATGGATTCCAGCTTTATTGGATAGTTGATCCTAGACAACTTTTGAGAAATATTCTCAAGCTACTCCATTTCCTGTGCCTGGATCTCTGAGTTGATAGCATTTTGGTCAGAGATATGTGATAGAAAATTTGGAGTAAATGTGAATAAGAGGATTTAAACTAGCAATCGAATGAGAGAATTAAAGGGAAAGAAGGAGAGAGGAGGAAAGAGAGGGAAAAGGAAGAGGGAGGGGGAGAGGGAAAGACAAAGAAGAGAGAGAGAGAGAGAGAGAGAGAGAGAGAGAGAGTGAATCAGAGATTCCAAGTTCCAGACATTAATCAACTTCCCTCAAGTTTGAGCTCAGTGACCTACTTAACTAGCTGACCTGATAGCAATTTAGGAGTTTCTGCAAGCTTGTTCATTCATGCACTAAGTGAATACAAAATTGCTTTACTTGATATCAGACACAACTCTCCAAATGCAAGTCATAGTCACCCGCCTGAAGCACTCCATTTATAAAAGGAAATTTCTGTGCTTGATGAAGATTAAGTAACAGTACAGTAACTTGAATAGCTCATGACTGACAGAATAGATGGACATCCCAGTACTATTCTGGACTCTACCGCTGGCTCCTTTAATCTTGAGCCATAGAACCATTCTACTGCTCCTCTTTTTTCCCAGGCATATATATTTAACTACTCTGTTCAAACTTCCTAGACTGATGTGAAGATCAGTTAAATTACAGAGCATTTCTGTTCAAGGAGCACAGAGCTATTTGCAGGCATCACCCAGCTAATGTGCACAATATTCCAATGAACAGGAGAGGGGACAAATATCACTGTCTCCATTTCATAGATTGAGAACATGAAGCTTGAATGGCTATATCAAATAATATAATGAATTACAGATTTATGATCTTAGGCTCTTGGGATAATAGACATAGAAGTGAAGTGACCTCAGAGACCATCTAGTCCAACCCTCTCCTTTCACATATGAGAAAATAGATGTGATAAAATCACATAGCTGATGACAGAGAATGACAGAAGTTGTGTTCAAACCCAGATCCTCTGACAGCAAAATCCAATGTTATTTCTATTTTACCATGTTGTCTCTCTCTCTCTCTTAAAAACTGTTGCAGCATACAAAAAGCTGGGTCTTATAACCAGAAGGATATAATAATGTCTACTTTCCAGAATTCAGAGGGAATCATAGATTCATAACCAAAAGGGACCCATCCCCACATAAGAGAAGTTAAGTGATTTGTTTACCATCTCACAGGTATACATAAGTGGTAAAGACAGTACCTGAATCCAAGTCTTTTTAGTCCAAATCCAATACTCTTTCCTCTGTGTCAATGCTGCCTCTATTAGGTAGAAGTCACAAATATATTCATCAGTCAATGTGTTATATTTCTACCCTAGAATGGAGAGAGTGCTCTCAGAAGACACTGTCAAGTAAATATATTCTTCTAAGGCCAAACACACAAAACCATTATGAAGCAATTTCCCAACAATCCAGTGGCAGAACCTCAATACATTTCAACAACCGAATCATTGACATAGGAGAAACTTTTATAGAAATCAAGTACCACCTACCTTCTTTGATACTCTTATGCAACACTCCCTTGGAAAGGAACTAGTCAGCATATTAGGAAGACAGATAGATGCTATAAATCTAAAGAATTGTAATGGAGCCATGCTTTCAACCATGTATATATTCTTTTAAATTGTTCAGTTCATGACCAACATTCATGTTCTCAACTAGTGTCACTATTGTCACTTAAATCCTAGAGAGAGGATCCATACAATATGCTCAAGTTGGGGAAGGGAGAAGGATGTCCACCTTCTAGGTCTTTTTTATATTACTAGAATAGTGTTGCAGTATATATGTTTTTAACCCTTACTTCCAACATGACTGGCTCATCTTTTTCAGTGATAAAGCTTATAAATGGCATATTTCCCACTTATTCGTGAATAAAAATAATCACATGGCATGTGCTGTAGCATCCTTATAAAGATATGTGCCTTTCCATGGCTTTTTGAGGGACCATTTGCCATTGTAGTTTTTTCAGAGACCAATTCCATGATTCTTAGACATATAGCATCATCACAAAAATATTGCTGTTAAAAAAGGACATTTTTTGTTCCAGAGAGAAGTTTAGTATCATTGAAAACATTATGCAATTTCTGCAATGCAGTCCTTCTGCTTTGATTCTGCCTTTCAGTTCTGAATACTGGTCACTGCTTGACCAAGATATGGAAACTAATGAACTGGCCATTCAATTACCTAGGCATTCTTCCTCAGCCTGGAGCAGTAGAAAGATCTGAGCTCAACTTCAACCTCAGATATATCTTGTGTAGCCCTGAACAATTCACTTAACCTCTCCCTTAGTTTCTTCGTCTTTAAAATAAGGATAATGACAGCACCTATCCTCCAAGGTTGTTGTAAGAATGAAATAATATTTATAAAGCATTTTGCAAACTTGAAAGTTCTATATAAATGTCATCTAGCTTTTTCTTAGGCTGAGCTCCTATGAATCTCAGTCAAGAGGATGTATCATGTGTATTCAATAAGCACAGATAGGAAGATCTGTAGATCTTGCCATCTAGATTCTAAAGGGAAATCTTCCATTTGGGCTTTGCACTAAATGCTGTCTGTGACACTGTACTAGATATTGTACTAGGTTCTTTAAAATTATTATTTCATTTGATCCTCAAAATAATCGTGTGAGATAGGTGCTATAGTTATCCCTTTTATAGGTAAGAACATTAAGGTAAACAGATTAAGTTTCATAGGTCATATAGCTAGCAAAGGTCTGAGGCTAAATTTCAACTTAGTTCTTCACTCCCAGTCCAGAGCTCTTTCCACCAAAGTACCTAAACCTCTTGACGTATGTATGCCTTACTTAATATATATAATCAGACAAGCACACCTAAGGCACTCACAGGAAGAAAAATCTCCAGAATCCTAGAAGCCAGTACAGTCATGGGAACTAATTAGAATGAGAATCCTACCTGACCCCTCACCTTTCCCTTCTCATTCTTAATCATTCTGCAATATTGTGATGTCAGCAGCCATTCTGTTGCTACCATAATCATCAATATGTCAGCCAATCAATCATCATCTGAACCTAAGTAGAAGCACTAGTGATCTTTTGTGTGGCACCATGCCTACATTTGTTCTATTTCCTCCACAGAGCTGAACTGAATTGCCTTCTTATTATTTTAACATTATATAATAAAGACTCATTTACCCAGAGTTCAGCCTTGAGGTCCACTTGTCCTACTCAAAATTCTATCAGACTCAGAAAGGAAACCCAAAAGAGCACTGAGCAATGAAGAACAAAAATAATGCTCTCCAAACTGAAAGATCATACATGTTTACTGTCCAAAAGGAAAGAAGCACTATCACTGACTTGTCAGATAATGAGTTATTCTCCATTCAAGAGAAAGCCAAGAAATATGGGGGAAGTGATGAGAAAAGAAAATTTGACATAAGAAAATAGAAATTCTGATTTAACATGGAAAAAAAAAACAACAGGCAGCAAACATGATGAAGAATAGAATGGGTACCACACTCTCACAGCAGCAGCAGAAAAAGAGAGAAGAAAAAAAAGTTTTCTCTAAAGATATAGAACACTAGCTAAGATCATTCTGGAATGTAGAAAGAAAAAGGCATTCAAACTTGTGGTACTTCAAGCTACTGTTATTGATATGCATAATGACTCCAAGTCATTCAATAAAGTTTGAATTATGGTCAACATACTGTTTACTTAGCTTGTGTGGAAATTGGTACATATAAATACTTTTAAAAAGTATTAAAAATTCCAGCAATTCAACTGTTAAAATTCAGCTATCTAAAAAATCCACTTCAATTTATTTACAAATAATGTCATATAAATGCATGCATTCACGGAAGATCAGTGAAGCATCCATGAAAAGAAGATTGATTGAAAGTTACTTGGTGTGCCAGATAAAGCATTAGTTTGAGAATTGAGTAACTTAAGTTGTATAGTAATAGAAGTTACGAGGGAGCTTAGAAGCCATTTACTCTAACCTCCTCATTTTAAAGATAATGGTAAATTAAACACAGGGAGATTAAATGACTTGCCAAATGCACACAGTAAATTAGAGCCATGGTTGGATTTTTTCATACCCATATGATTTTCTTTCCACTAGATCAATAGTTATCTAACTTTTAGTCTCAGAATCTTTTATATTCTTGAAATTTTTTGAAGAGTCCTCCCAAAAGCTGTTGTTTATGTGGGTTACAGCTACCAATATTTACCTTTACCTTATTGGAAAAAAAATTTTAAAATATTTAAATAATATTCAAATTATTCATTAAATTAAAATTAGAATTTCATTTTTATTTAATATTTAACATTTAAATTTACTTTTCAAATTTTAAAAAATAATTTTAATATAACTTAATTTAATGTTTAAATGAGCAAACTCATTTGGGTTAATGTAAATAACATTTAAAAAAAACTATTTCCCAAAATAAATTATTGAGAATGGCATTGTTTTATGTATTTTACAAATCTCTTTACTGTCTGGATTGTATAGAAGAAGTTCTAAACAATCTTAGAGGCCATTAGCCCAAACCCTTCATTTTTAAGATAAGGTAAGTTAGACATGGAAACAGCTGGATTTTCCTATCTGCTTCTTTATTCACTCTGTTACAATATGTTGTTTTGTTCCGAAATATACAAAAAAACCCACTAACCTTACACAGATATGTGGTTAGAAAAGGGATATTTTAATACAAATAATGTCTTAATATTATTAGGAAAATAATCTTGACCTTAAAGGAACTTGGGGAGTCCTAGTGGTCTGTGGATGACACTTTGAGAACCACTACACTACTTCCTTTTAGTTCTAGTCTTGGCATTCCTGCAATGTGATTTTGAGAAATCACTTGAACATTTCTGAGTCTTAGTTTCTTTACCTCTGAAATGAAGAGTTTGGACCAGAGGACCTCTAGTGTCTTTTCCAGTCACTAGATTGTATTATTCTACAGAACCTAGAGGTAGAAACAATGAATACAAGGAAAGCACAAATCCTTCATCTGTAAGTCCTAGGGAAAGTTGGAGAATCAAATCATGAGATCTGCATAACATTTAAAACATATAATGTTATAACAAGAGTCAAAATGAAATTGGTGGGAGATTATGCAAAATACATTTCATAGGGAAAAGTTATTTCTCTTATCAATATTATTGTAATTTTGCCCAAGTCCTAGAGACTTCTTCTGACTAAGGGTACCACTTCTCTTGTTAGAAATAAAAGAAATGTTTGCAAGTGGTTTGGATTACAGAGATTTTTAGATTAGTATGTGATAATGGAAAATATCACTAAATGAAAACTATTGTTACATAACAAAAGTTTAAGCCATCAAAAATCTAAGCAAGACCTTGGAAGCCAGATGTTAATTAGTCAGGGGAAATTTTCTCTGCCATTGGAAAATGTTTTATGTTAGGAGAAATATAGAATGAAAAAATATCCAAAGGAAAATAATCCCCCAAAATTTCTTCTGTCTCCAAACAGAACAAAGACAAAAAATAAAAGCTTAAATACATAAAGCCAGTCATTTGTTATCAATTTTGCTAAGAGGCTAGCATGGTAAATAACAAGACTAATAACAATAAGTAGCATTTAAATCACATTTTAAGATTGCATAGGACTTTACAAAAATTGTCACATTAGATTATAATAGCAACCTTGGGAGAAAAATGCTATTTTCCCCATTTTATAAATGGGTATACTAAGACATACAGGAGTTAAAAGACTTATGAGACAACTAGGTGATGCAGTGGTTAGAGCATTCAGCCTGGAGTCAGGAAGACCTGAGTTCAAATATGGCCTCAGACATTTACAAGCTATATAACAGATAAGTGGCTTAACTTCTGTTTATCTCACTTTCCTGATCTGTAAAATGGAGATAATAATAGCATTTACTTCTCATGGTTGCTCTCAGGATTAAATGAGATGACTAAATCACTTGGCACAGTTCCTGGCACATAGGAAGTGCTGTATAGAAATTAGTTACTATTATTATTATTAATTATTGTCATCATCATTATTGTTGTTGTCCAGGGACACAGCTAGTAAGTGACTGTCAGCCAAATAGGAATTTAAGTCCCCCTCATTCCAGATCCAGCACTATAATATACCTGCATCACAGAATGCAGGAATTCAAATCCTCACAAAACATAATGAATTGAATGTCTGTCTCATCTGCTTTGTAGAGTTTGTGCCAAGCACATGGAAAAACTAAAAGCTGTTGGTTTCCAATTGGTTTCACTTAAGAGAGAAAACTAAACCATATAAGCAAATTATTAAAATCTAGTTTTCAGGATGTTTAAAATATGGTATTTAAATTTTTCTTTTCTCTAGGAAACTGCACTGTACGAGGAATTACATCCATTTGAACCTTTTCCTCTCATTCATCTTGAGAGCTATCTCTGTTTTAGTCAAGGATGATATTCTTTATTCTAACTCTAGCACTCTCCACTGTCTGGACCAGGCATCTTCATTGGTAAGAATTTCCCTCTGTTACTGTTTTTAGCAATCATACAACATTTTTTTCTTGACTCTGTAGATATTAGCACTGGTTAACCACAATATTCACCAAGAGGAACAAAAAGAGTGATGTACCAAACTGATTTCTTTCTCTCCATTTAAGAATGATAAATGCAATTTTTATTGAAGTCTTTCTTTACATCACTGCCACTTTCCAATGACAATCCTAGAACTTTCCATCATTACAAAGGAGTATGGCTAAGTAACTCAAAATATTTGCCAAGACTAACAAAAGTATGTCACATTCTGTACCTATTGTCCACCACTTCTCTGATGAGAAGGAGGAAGTATATTTTACTGCCAATACTATGCCATCAAAATTTATTACTTCATTGATGAGAACCCTGGTGTCTTGAAATAGCATTTTCTTTTATGTTACCCAGCATCATAAACTTTGTTCCTTTCTTTCCACTTTGACTTTTCATCATTGCAGAGTATCAAGGTGCCACAATAAAGTTGGCTGAACACCAGGAGCCAGGATAAAGAGCCAAGGAACTTATCATAAGCCATTGACAAAAAGGATGTACAGTCAGCAGGCAACTATGTAGATTTGGAAGGATAGGCCAGGTTAGGGGTAATTTGCACAATAGACAAAAAATGTAGCAGTGTCCAAAGAGATATAGCACAGAATCATACCTAACGGTATATATAATGGTCCAAGATGAGTTGTTAGGGAGCTGGAGAGTTTAAGGACTTGGCAATGGGAAGAAATAGGAGAAAATGAAAATGGAATCTGATCAATAAAGCAGTTTCCTGTCTTTATTTCTAAACTTTTCTATGATTCAGGTGTGACAAAGATCAATCCAGTGAAGTTAGCCTAATCCCTGAGGCAAGTTGCATAGAAGAAAGGGTACTAGATTTGAAATCAGGAAAACTTGGTTGCAAATCTTGCCTGGATACACATTAGCTATGACCTTAAATAAGTTATTGAACCATTCACAACCTCAATTTTCTTATCACTAAAATGGGGATAATAATAAGATCTACTTCAGTGCATTGGGAGTATGTGTTGAGACAATTTACATGAATCATTCTGCCAAGCTTTAAAGCTCTACATTCTATTTTCCATTTTCATTATTATAAATAATCACTGGGTTGCACCTAGTGAAGATAAGACATACTGTAAAAGGGATCAGTAACAACTTCCAGTGGCAAATTCTAGCACAAAGAAAGCAATTTTCATTTTCTGAATTCTTGGTGGGGCAAGGAATCATCAAGAAGTAACCCGTTTCTTGACAGAAATCAAAAGTAGAACTGCTAAATTTTTTAGCAAATAAGAATAGTTTACACTATACGGAGTGATAAGTGGAGATTTTGAAAATGTTTGTTAATTGAAAAAAAACTAAATAAAAATTAATTTTTAAATAGATAAAAATAGATAAAAAAATAGAAAAAAATTTAAATAAAAAATAGTCCAGCTATAATGACATGTAAAATATCTGAATGGTTTTATGATGTTAAGATGCAGGAATCTACTTCATAGATGATCCCTACAGTCCTTTCCAGTACTAGATTCTTTGATCCTCACAACATCACAGGATACAGGGAAAAAAATCCTTTCTCCAAACTATATTTATATTCCATCCATTCCATTAGTAGTGTTGTTTCTGCTTGGTTCACAAAGAGTTTCAGTTATCATTTTGGAGAGATTTGTTCGATAGTCATTTTACAATATGATCAAGATCTTGGAGTCAGCTGAATTTCTCTTGTAGTGTTATGAGATTTGTCTGTTTAGACTTGATGCTGATGGGATATTGTGAACCTTGGAACTTCTATCTGGTTTGTAAATAACTTGGAATGCCAGAATTTGAAATGGTCTGGGAAGCCAACACAACTGGTCCCAGATGAATGGCTTGGAAGACTGCCTTAGCCTGGAATTTGCTTTATTACATTTTATTTTTCTAATATAATAGCAATCCTTTATAGCAATAGATAGGATGAATATCCATCTAGCACTATGAGAAAAACTATTGTGTTTCTTCATGCTTTTCCTTCAGGGACTTATGCTATCAAGAATGATTTATCTTAAAGTTCATACAAATTGATTTAATGAATGATATCCTCCTGTAATCAACAATGGAAAACAGAACAGTTTATTTGGCCACTGTCTCCAGAAAAAGGTCACATTTGAAGATGGAGAGAATTGTTGTTTTTAATTTCTAGGTAGTTGCCTCCCCTACCCTAAAGTAAGACCTGAGAATTGACAGAAAGGGTAGGGAAGATGCTAAGATCATACTCTTAACACTAAGCATCTTCATTCATAATAATTTCTTTCTATTGGATGCAGGACTTTCCTATACTGTCTCTTCATTTCCTCCAGACTCCCTTTAAACCATGGTGGGCAGTTTTCTGAGCAAATTCCAAAGCAATCAGTCAAAACTAAGAGGCCATCCAGCATTCCTATGAATGGGAACAAAAAGTGGAACTCACATATTTTAATCACAAATATATTCATAGGTCAAATGCTAAGTGGCCAACCTAGGGGCCAGCCTTGGTAAATATTCATGAATGATGGGCATTGCAAGGATCTCTTGGCTAAGATGATTCTCCAGAGAGAAAATGGGGAGAGGAGAAGACCATATTCTTTCCCCTTGATGATCCATTTCTTCAGCTGCAACTTAATTTGAATAAAGTGGAAAGAAGTAGATGATTATCCAGAATCCTTCAGGTATATGTCTCCTTTCTGATCATGTCTTTGCCACTGTTCCTATTCCCTCTCTTCACCAAAATATAAAAGATAGAATAAGGGAAGAAGGAAGAGTCACAAAAGGGAGGGGGGAACATTTTTAAAAGGAGAAAGAAAAAAGATACAGGTGGATCTAGTTCAGGTTTTTGTTATTCTCGATGCTGTTTTTTTCTTTAGAGAGTAGAAAATCACAAGTGTGGATAAAAATATACATTCTAAGAAAGAAAGAAAGAAAAAATGAAAAGTCACTTAGGGGGTTATGTTTCCAGCCAAGCTTAGTCAATACTATGCTGTGAAATAAAATTTATGAGGCATGTCTCCCAAAATAGGTGGTGGAGGACTTTCTCTCAAGATGTTGGCAGGACAAAATAGATAGCCAAGAATATGAAAATATTTCCCTTTCAACATTGAAAACTTCCAGACTCCTGTTAAACATTTACTAGCTGACAGATGAACTGACAAAGGCAGCACAACTAAATTTAGTTGCTGACCTGATTTTTCAAACAGCAGAAATCTAAACTGTTTTGTCTTCATTACCTTTTGTTAGTTGCCTCTATTGATCAAGAGGAGTGAACAAGCACACTAATAGTCTTGGAAGAGAATTCTGAGAGTTGAATTTGTAGAATATTTTGGACAACCCATAAATACTCTGGTTAATGCTAAAAATGATCCATTGAAGTCTTGAGAAAAGAGTCCTGCAGTAAATTAGGATTGGATCAATTATGTTAGCCACTAGGGAAAATTTGGCTAAGAAGGGATGCTCAAATAGAAATCCATGAAAGGAATAAGCTTCTATGACAAATAAATGAACAGTTTATCTTCATCATAGGTCAGATGTCTATCAAATGCAGCATCTATAAGAACTTTCTAAGTCCCACTTTAGAACCAACTGAGGGAGATCCTAGTACTCCCACCTGGAATGTCAAATTGTGAGATCATGAATAAGGTCAAGGCATTTAAAACAGTAAAGTATCTAAGCAATGCCAGCTCCTGAAAATATCTCATAGCAGACTCCATGGCTAAAATTTCTGTTACTCTAAGGTTCTGATGTTTAGTGTTGCACATCTGCATAGTGTTGTGAGAGGCACCCCCATAGCACAGTCAGAAAAAAATGTAATCAGAGAAAAAGAAAAAACAGGATGAAACTAGAGTACACTCTTATTGGAAAATCAAGACTTTAAACCCCTTTGACTATTGTGACTATGCTGCTGATTTTGGCTCCCTGCTCCATAACATGTTTTCTCATTTTTCTCAAGAGGAAAAATATAAAATTTTCTAAAAACATGGAAGCTTATTGTGAAAGAGTACAGTAGAGATGGAAGTCTTTAGGGGCCAATACATAGTAATCTGGGGAGGAATTGAAACATACCCAATATTTTAGAGTACTTTTTACACATCTAAAGGCATTTTGTTGAGTTTTAGAACTTAAAAATGTTTCAATCATGTATTACAGGCAGCATATTCATAAATTCAATTTAACAAGTATTTGCTGTATCATGCCTAATGTAACATATATTATTCAAAGTCTCATTTGGAATATTTAGAATGAAGAAAAAAGAAAAGAAAGATTCAAAAGTAATTTTCACAAAATAAAAAAAAATACAGAGGCAATAAAATTTTCCTCCCAAATTTCTGTGTGCATGGATTTTTTAGCCTTTCCTATCTCCTATCAAAGTTCCTAACAATAAAATTATAATCCATGTTATCTAAAAATTTAAAATAAATATTAATAATTAAAATTTATGGAAAAATCCAGAAAAGCCAGAAATTACATTTTAAAAATAAATGTTTTATTATTGTTTCTTTTAAAACTATTGTCAATTTCCAGTGATTCCTTACTCCCCTACTAGAACTCACATTTCTAACCAAAATATAGTTAAACTAGATAAACCAATATATTAGCTATATCTAACAATAAAAGCCTTATTCCACACCAATAATCCACTGGATAATCTATAGAAATCTCTTTTTTGATAGGAGCAAAATTCTGCCTTAGTCCCCTGAAAACCTTTTTCCAGAAATGACAACATAAAGCAAAGATTAGCTCCTTTGAATTTTAATCCCTTTCCTTTCCCTTTCCCATGTCTAATAAAAAGGAACAACTGGCCAGAACTACAGAATTATTAACATCATTAGGTTCTGATTTTTCATCAGACCAGCCCAAGTATCAATGTTCATAAATGTTCCAGAAAGTTTCCACATTTCTCTGATCAAGAACATACCTGGAGATGATTCCCATTCAACAAATTCATCTCCCCATACTATTGCCTGTAGTTTCTTTATGGACTTGTCTAAGAACCTACACATCTAGATAAATGAAATCTCATTATTATTCTCCAATGATCTTATTTGATACTAGAAGAGTCATGTGTATAGTACAGGGAAGGGGAAGGTAACACATAAATAAACCTTCCAAAAAGTAAAAAAAAAAGAAGGCACAGAACAAGGAATGAGAGAAGTTGAGAGAGAAGGAAAGAGGTTAGAGGGATGTGCTAAAAAACCTAACTGTTTAGTTAAACCTTCCAGCAGTTGACTTTAAAGTTATGAGTTGACTATACTTAGAGATAATTTACATTTATCTTTTAAAAAATGTTTATCTTAACAGTAACTTTAATATGCCCAAATAAATAGTCTCTCAGGGTGTCAGATACACACGTGGGGGCTTACTTTAACATAACATACATTCTTTTTCACATTCATATAAACAGCTTGAATACTTTATATTAATCACTTCCCTTCCCTAGACAACACACCAATTTGTCCTTTGTTCCCTATTCAAACAGAGGGACATAATATGTACTAGGGCATCTCTGGCTGCCATAAGCTATTTTTAGCCAAGTGTTACCACATTTCCCCTCTTCTTTTCAACAGGCCTTACTCTTTGTTTGTATTATTTCAGATTGGCTGCAAGTTGATCTTGGTGTTTTTCCAGTACTGTATCATGGCAAATTTTTATTGGCTCCTGGTAGAAGGGCTTTACCTCCACACACTCCTTATGGTTATATTTTCCTCAAACCGATATTTCTTGATGTATCTTCTGATTGGATGGGGTAAGAATTTCATAAGAATTTATCCTTTCCCATACCCAGTCTCTGCTCCCCTCCTTCAATGATTATACAAGTTAATGTCCATGTCACTTTTGCTAGTTCTTATTTATGGTTGTGCTCTCACAAGTTCTTTTACCCTTTACCATCTCAGCTCACAATTCACACCTCATCTGACCTAGCAAAAGCAGAGATTTAACCCTATGGCAAAGAATATTTAAAGCCCATGAAAGAGTACCTTTCAGGATCTCAAAAGTTACATCTTCATAGAAGTTTGGGGGGATTTTGTTTAACATATGTTCAACTAAGTGTGACAACTAGTGACCAAAATAATGACAATAATGGAAATTGACAGATTGTTTAAAATGTGATATTTCAACAAACTCTCTCTTCATTCTTCTTTGCCTTGTTAGAGTTAGTCAATAAATATGTATCAAGCACCTATTGTGTCTGTGACTCAAGAAGGTGAGTGGAAAAACACAATACAAAAAAGAAAGAAAGAAACTAAAAAGGGAAGATACCTAAAGTAAGATTGATGAAGTCCTGAAGTCAGGGTAGGAGAAGACATGGATAAGTGTGAGTTTCAGATATGATTTTATCTTATAGAATGATAAGTTTTTGAAAATCATGAAATTCAGGACATCATTCAGCTGGGAAATAAAGGTTTGCCATCCAAATCTTTTACCTAAACTTCTAATAAGAAGCAAAACCATCTGATTTCACTTCATTCTGCCTCTAATTACTTTCTTGTGGATGTATACACCCATAGAGGCCTTGCAAAGTGGTCTTAATGAACTGAGTCCAAATAAAAGAAACCTTCAATTAACTCAAATTCAAAGAAATAATGAGATATAAAGAGAAAAACACTGCATTTTAATGTAAAGTTTCTACAATCATTGACTGCCAACTCCCACCTTTAAAAAGGCATTAGATACACCAAAAAATGGCTCAGAAGTTATTAAGGATGAAGCTGTCACTGATTTTATTATAGAGCCATCACTGTTTAACCCTTTCCATGTATCCTAAGGATAAGAGATCTATGGGATAATCCACAGTTCAAAATTTCCCCAAGGTGTGTATTTGTACTGGGGTTGGAAAAGGTAGCAAGAGAGGTCACTGTTATTGTATTATTCTGACTTTTAGTAATCACACCATTCCAAGAGATAAGTTGTTTTTGTTTTCAAAGAGGAGACATTCCAACAGTAGAGAGACATGACAGTTTAATCAGAAAGAAAATGTAGAAATGAGCCCAAAATTAGAACATTTTTGTTAGAAAATAATTTTTTTGAAAGAATAAAAACTTTTTTTTGGTAACGAGAATTCAGGTAGATGCATATGGGGAAAGTCAACCAGGTGATTCCCTAGATTTCCTAGCATTGTACTACTCTATTATAAAGAGGTGTCATCTTCATCTTATTCTCTTCTTTCTTAAATACCTGCACAACTCAGGGATCATAGTTAAAAAGGCTAACCCAACACCAACCCTCAGCTCATTCTGCTGCTGTCTGCTGCCTGACAGGCAGTTGCATATGGCCTACTTAAGCCATGAGTATCATATGTTGCTTTCCTGTCCCAGAAATTGATTGCCTCTCTTCCTACTTTTGATAAAGAGCAAAATCACAACAAAGTGAATGTTTATCTGACTTAAATACCACAAATTGATAATACTTACATTGTATTGTATTTTTATTTATGGTGTTAAACATTTCCCAATTACATTGAAATCTGGTTCAGGTGGCAGTTTTGCTGCTGCTTGCTTCCTCATGGGACCCAGGTTTGACACCTCTAGTATAGATATTCCCTTCAATGGCATAGATCATAACTTATCACTAATGTCTCATCCTGTGTGATTCCTGTCTATCTCCTCTCATAAATCCCACACAGAAGATCCTTATTAGAGTCATTCATCTAGGAGTTCTGATAATCAATGGATATCAAGGTAGCACTCAGGCTAAGACACTCATCCATCATCCCTTGGACTTGCTTCCCAATTGGGTCTCCTCATTTTCAGTTATGTATTTCCTGGATGATGTCATTTACACCATTTCTTGTTGAACAATTCATCACTAGTGATCCACAGCAGTCTTCTAAAGTCCACTCTGCATGTTTCTCCTGCATTTGGGGTCAGTTTACTATGGCAGGAATATGGAATGACAGATGTTCTATAATATGAGCAGGAACAAAAGAGTCTCTGTTTATTCTTTGATGAGCTCTGTGAAACAAGCTCTTTTTTCCAACATTTTGGTTAATTGAAGTTCTCATGTAATATTCACCATACAGTCAATGTCATTTGAGCTTGATTTATCACACTCAAATATTCTAAGACTTCAATATCATTCTGAATCCTTCAGGGAGTTGTGATTAATGAACTGTCTTTCTGTAGGAATCCCTACAATCTTTATTATTGTGTGGATTTTGGCAAGAATCTTCTTAGAAGACAATGGGTAAGCACCATCCCATTCATTTCATCATCAGATTAGACCAACCAATATGTTTTGAGCATCTAGTTAATCTATATCTAGTCTTGAAATAGGTGCTGAATTAGGCACTCTTGATATGAAAAATATAATGTTTAGTCCCTTCTCTCATAATTTGGGGAGGGGGGAGAGAGTGAATTGGGAAAGGGGATATAATGATGTCAAAAGTTAAATAGCAGGTCTATCTACCTCCAGAGATATATATGAACTCTGAGTGCAAAATGATATATAATTTTCTTGTTCTCTTTTCTTCTTTTTTTTATAATATGACTAATATCAGGGCAGCTAGATGATGCAGTGGTTAGAGCACCAGCCCTGAAGTCAGGAGAACCTGAGTTCAATTCTGGTCTCAGACACTTACCAATTCCTAGCTGTGTGATCCTGAGCAAGACACAACCCCAATTGCCTAAGCAAAAAGCAATAATAATAATAATAATATGACTAATATGGAAATATATTTTGCATGATTTCCCAAGTATAATTGATATATTATTTGCCTTCTTAGTGGGTGGGAGAATGCTGTGGAGAAAGAAAATCTGGAACTCAAAAATTTTTAAATGTTAATAATAAATATTAAATTATTTTAAGAAAGGAAAAGAGAAATAATAGCCACTGGGAAATTACTGATCAGGATATAATGTAGTGCCTGATACATGTGAAAATCATTCTAGGTAAGATTCAAAACTGCAGAAGAATGTCTTTAACTATCCTGACTCAAGTAGGTATCAAGAGAGGATAGAGAAAATGATTAAACCATCCTATCAATTGTTATAAATAAATCATCAAATCTGTACTTGGGATTTTTTACAAAAAAAATGGGATTTTGATCTGAAGTGGTTTTAGAGTTATGTCTCAAAGAATTCTGAACAATGTACACAACTTAAAACAAAAATAAAATATTTCTTGTACCAAGGAGCTTACATTCTGTAGTGGAAACAGCATGTTCATATATAGCTATATAAACAAAATAAATTCAAGGTAATTGAAGGTATTGTGTTATCAGTAAAAGGAGAATCCAGAAAGGCTTCTTGTTAAAGGTGGTGCTCAAGCTGATTCTTAGAGGAAAGAAGAGATTCTATGGGGGAAAAAATGAGGGGGATTTATAGTGTAAGTAAGAAACAGTAAAAGTTCAGTTTGACTTTGCAAAGGGAAGAATATGATTAGAGTCCGGGCTAGAAATGTCATTGCAGCCCCAGAGTCAATATTTGATCTTTAATAGGAGCCAAAATCTAACCCTGTGGGTAACAGTGAAGAACAATTAGTTCAAAATTTACATTGTTGAAAGTCAATTCATATACCATGTAACCTGGACAGCAAAAGGAATTATTGTGACCTTATTCTGTATCATTCAAGGAAAAGACAATGTTCTTGTACCTAGCACAGTACCTGGCATATTAGGTACATAATAAAAATCAATTGATTAATGAGTAGCATTTCCATGAGTAAGGATTCATTACTCAGACTAAATAGCTTGATACACCAGTTTTTCTGTTTTTGAAAAAAAAGTGTTTTGATGTATTACATACTATTCTTTGAAGAGAGAAAATCTATAGGTATGTGATACATGTTGGACATAATCTATTGATTTGACTTAAAGGTTTAACTCTTTTCTCTATCTCTTGATTGGAATGGGATAGAGGGACATAGCCAAAAATGACAGATAAAATTAAAAGGGAATAAAAATTTCTTTTAATATTTTTTAAGAATGGTGATAATTTGAACTTCTTAAAATCGGGCATTTTACCATCAAGTACTGGTCCAATAGCACTAAAAAAAAATTAAAGAGAATCTTAATTAGGTCCCTGTTCTAAAGTATCTTACAATATGGGAAAACTATGGAACAGAAATTTCTTCCTCAGGTTCAAAACACATTCATTCCTCTGAGCTGTGTCATCAGGGTCTTTGGCCAACATTGTCCACACTCACCTAAATCCTATATTCAGACACACGCACACACCCTTCCCCACAAAATCCTATTCACACAACATTTACATAGTCTGTGACTTGCAAAAAACAAAAAAACAAAACAAAAAAACAAAACAAAAAAACCCCATAAAAACCCAAATTTCATACATTACCTTCTTTACCTACTTTAGCTATCCAAAAGAAGACCAAACCCCAAATAACAGATAGACAATATGTATATATGTGTGTTAAAGGATGGTATGGTAGGGAGAAAACCTTACATGTGATACTGGGACTTCAGTCTGGGACTGAGTAAATTAATTCCAGTGTCAAATTATGATAAGATCCTTTATGGACCTATTACTTCCCTGTGGATTCTGTGGGTATGCATTTGTCATCAAAACTTTCATCACCAAAGTATCACACCCAGAAGAATCAAATTAAATAATATGACTCTTTATAAATTATTTGTTCCAGGGGCAGCTAGGTGGCGCAGTGGTTAGAGCACCAGCCCTGAAGTCAGGAAGACCTGAGTACAAATCTGGTCTCAGACACTTCCTAGCTGTGTGACCCTGGGCAAGTCACTTAACCCCAATTGCCTCAGCAAAAATAAATAAATAGATAGATAGATAAATAAATAAATAAAATAAAATAAAATAAAATAAAATAAAATAAATAATTTGTTCCAGTTCTCCAGGTAAAAAAAAGATAATTGCACTATGCAAAACAGACTAAAATAGTCATTTCAAAAAGGATTACAAGGCAAAACCAAAATTATAGAAATGAAGTGATAAATAACGTAGTAGACAATAAAATTAGTTATCATTTTGGTGAATACCATAATAGATTCTAGTATAGCATACTGATGTTTATATACATTGCCAGATTAAATTAACACTAATACAATATTCTTACTCTCGTTTGTTCTCTTTGTCTCTCTGTTTCTCTGTCTCTGTGACTATCTCTGTCTCTGTCTCTTTGTTTCCCTCTGTGTCTGTGTCTGTCTCTCTGTCTTTTTCTGTGTTTCTATATCTGTCTCTGTCTCTCTCCTTCCCTCCCTCCCTCTCTCTTTTCCCTCCCCCTCTCTCTCTTTTCCCTCCCCCTTCTCCCTCTCCTTTCTTCTACTCCA